>JAPWTK010000495.1:182500-272500 GCA_029963805.1 Aromia moschata | reverse complement strand
TTTGAATTTGCTATCGGATTCAGACTCTTACGACTACTCCTTTAACAAATGAATACAATAAGCACATTTACAATTCATAACAAGATTCTTCTGAACTTACATCTGATTCGTCATCAAAAAGAGAACAGGTGTCATCGTCGGAAGACGATGAAAAACTGACATTGTTGATAAAAGAAATGTTAAACGCGACGCACTTGCTGCAGGATGGCTAATAAATGCGGAATCACCACGTCTACAGGAACAACCGAGAGTAGCGACGAGTTTATACGAGAATCATCGCGTCCAGCGCGCGCTCCAAGCGCGCTCGCCTCTCTCTAAAAAAATTTGTATCAAAAAAAGTTACAGACTACCCACTCTACAAATTTTATAGTAAATTCTTGATAGTTTAAGCAATATTTATAGTAAAAAAAATGAAAAAAAAAACGTGCAACTTTGAAAAAAGTGTATTTGTTTATGAAGAGTCGCTAATTAAACAATAAAAATTTGTCAAAAATTGTTTTGACCACCTGGCTGGAAAGAGGAAGAAAAATCCTAAATGTTATTGCCTTAGCTTTTTCTTCGAATGTACCGTACTTTCCAAGTAATCAGCGAACAAAAATGTAGTGTTTTTTTTGTACTTTCAGATTTCGAATACTCATAAAGTCGAAATATTTGCGATTTCCCCAAAACGAAAAAATACGTGTCGAATATTTTGGTGTAAAGAACAATAAAAACAAGATTTCGATCAAATTAAAATTTTCATTGTAAATCTCGCGTGAAATGACCCGTATATTGTCTTTAAAATTGTTGCTTAAAAAATCTGTCATTACTAATGCACTTGCATCGAGTTTCATGTCATTAAAATATATAAAAAAAATCTTCCAATCTACCTGCTTGAAAGAACTCTGTCCAAATAATCTCGACCTAACCAAGCATAATGAGTTGGTGAAGGTAATGAACTATTAATTGTGATGATATTAAGGGTGGATTTCTTGAACAGGCCTTTAAAAGTATTATCCAAAAATAACATAGAAATATATCATTCCGTTAGAAAAAACTGCGTATGACGTCATGACTCACAACCTGGCGTTTTTGTGAAACATTTACGATTTTGGAATTACTGAATTTATTCCGTAAGTAGTTTCTACACTGTATAACAATGATTTTGCGATAAAAATACAACAAATTCACCTTAAATCCTTGGCTCTGAATAATTCTAATATCAGCCGGTATCCTGTCTCCAAATTTCAACTCAACCAAGTCCCCCACGACTAGATCTTTGGACATGATAGTTACCGTTTCACCACCACGTATCACGGTTGCTTTTGGAGGGACCATATTGGCAAACGATTCCATGATCTAAAAAAAAAATTAAAATATATTTCGTTTCAGTTCAGTTCATTCCTTAGTGTTAAAAAAAAGTTTGTCATATTCACTAGTCGGTTTAATTAATCCGAACAAAAATATTTTTAGAAAATATTTTATATTAAACCAGCTGTATTAATTGGATTAAGATATACACTAGGAAATTAGTCCACAGCAACTCACTTTATGAGAGGTTAGGTACCTACTATGTGTCAAGAAGTGTACACAAGCACAAAGTAGATCATTTTTAGTATCTCGGTGCAATGGAAGCAAACATTCAATTGTATGAGTTGAATCCTTGTAGCATATATCTCTAATTACATTAGTTTAGAGGTTAGTTATTTATCCCTAATATCTCTCCCAGTCTTTATCCCTAAATCTTCTAGGCAGTAATTTTTAATTTAATGGCAAATTAAGAATTACTGTTACTAGTAAATTAGTAGAAATACCACTAGTTAAAATTATTCACCTGTCACACATGCACAAAGTATAATCTAGAATACACATTATATATTTTACAAAAAATTTGTTATATCAACTTCTTTTATTTTACGTTTGATGTAAACTTTTTGGCGGTGGCTGTGTATTTGTCGTTGGTAGACGGTTTTTCTGGATATCCTGACTTCTATTTTTTGGGTCAAGACAAAAGTTAAAACTTGTAAACTAGTTTTATATTATTTTCGTTGACTGTGTTTGCAATATTACCTATACAAACAGCTAAATTTGCGTATTAGACAATACTATATTAGTATTTTTTTCCCGAATACTCCTTTATTTGGCCTCAACTTCCGCAAGTATCAAATTATGTGAAATTAACAAACACTACATTATTAAAAACCTAACAATGTATTTTGTCTACAAAAACTGCAACAACAACGAATTTGAAAATGAATTATTTCTCAGTTTATCAATAATCCTGGGACACTAACTCAATTAAAAAAATGTGGGCTAAAATATTAGTGGTATAATATTGATCAAAGTCCACAACCCGCATAATGTCAGTTATAATCACTATTTATATAATCTCAATTTGTCTGAGTTTATTTTAGTCTCATATAGCCTAATGAAGCTGACGATATTTATTAAATTAACCTAAAAAATACGTTGCAGCGTTGCACTTGGCATACGCGTAGTTTTGATTGGACTAGACGCAATTTGCATTTAATCATTGTATGACTGTTTTAGCTTAGAAGCGTCCTGTTTCCACGTAGGAGTATTCACTGTTTTCTCCACAGATGTGGAAACTTCTTAAAGATTATTCCAGTTTTGCAAGGTATAAACAGGAAAGTCGAATTAGAAACAGTTTAAATACGCATGCGTTGATAGATGAGAACGAAAAGTTTAGATGGTAGATCAAAATATGTGGAGCAAATGATTAGTGGAATTTTACATTTTTTTATTTCAATAAATCAATGAAATCGAATAATGGAACCCGGCTTTAGTATCATCGTCACGACTCACCACAATTCAATCCGATTTATTAAAGATAAAAATAAATAAGTATCTAAGTAAATACATAAGTGAGAAGGAAAATCGTCAGTAATAGTTTCCATTTGAAAGACACGTTTTTCATTTGGTAGTTTTTATATTTTATACCTTTTTCCGTACTAAAAAGTATCACTAGTAAGTTAGGTAGTCCTATAGCCATTTACAAAATTTAATAATGATGCTGGAGATGAATATAAAGAAAAGAAAATTTAGGGTATTTTAATGTATTTAGTAACATGCTCAGTTACAGTCTGTCTAGGAAGAGCATCTACGGTGTATTTTGTGACAAAATGTACCTGTTTATTGAACGTTTTATGTTGATTAAATATAAATAGTATCTTCTTGAATGCAAACTTATTAATATGTCGTTTAGTCTCCCCCGATGTCGATTGTAGCTTGCCACCTTCGAGATATGCTTTCCACCAGATTTTCGGTTCACGAATCTGTTGAGAGAGCTCCAATGTGTAGATTTTTCCCTACGAAGATGAAACGTATTGTAAGCCCATACATTTTCGCTATGGTTCGCACTGGGTGAATGGGACAACCAATCCAACATGACCATGCCATTTTGCGTCTTCCACTGGCTACACATTGTTCTCCGGTGTATTGAGTACTTGTCCTCTTGAAGGTTTCGCACTAGGTCGGTACCAAACCAACTGACCCACGACCCGGGAAGCCATCGCCATTTTATGATTTCGAATATCGTTACACTTACTTGCTAACGAACGATTTCGGTTTTTCCATGTACTTCTCCGTCTGCAGGTAAGTTTTATAATAAAACAGTCTCAAAACGTGAGGCGTGAACAGAACTCATATAATTTGACGTGCCACTCGACACAAACTTGAAATAAAACTGCTTTTTCCTATAATGCATTTTCAACGACCCCTACACTCACATAAACAATGTAAAGTTCTATTCCTCATCAGATAGAAAATATAACTTTCACGCTCTTACTAGACAGACTAAGTGTAAATTCGAGAGTTGTCATAAGGGGCACGGAACAGCCTTCAGGGGCACGGGTAGCCGAGTGGGTTAAAGCACCGTCTTTCCAATTGCGATACCTCTGTGCGCGTTGTTCGAGTCTTGGCCGAGGTAGAGGATTTTTAATTGTCTCGCTTTCTCTGTCAGGACTTGATATGCAACCACTATTACACACTAGTATAGGTGTGGATGCATATATGCCAATCCAACCGCACACGCCCTAGATTTGGTAATGTTCTGAGTTTTCTGGGTTTTCTCAGAACTGTAAAGCAATTGCGTTACCGAAATAATCATAAGTCGCTCCCAGTGCGCCGTGGCAAATAATAATAATAGCCACCCCTTCCCCGCACAGATCCCTGAGAGGACCTCTGGGGTTACTCTTCGGAGTAATTATAGGGTGAGTATTATTATTATTATTATTATTATAAGGAATTAGAGGCATGATGTTTTTCCGTAAGTCATACATCTTAAAAAATATAGGCTGTTTGTATGCTCCAGAATCGTAAAAACCTTTCACGAGCGTTTGCTATGAGAACTAACTCTACACAAAATTATTTCCTAAGTTATATTTGTAATACCTTTTTGGTTACTTTGTGTGTTGATTTACATAAATATAGACCTATACACGGGCCGGTGAACAGATTAATTGCTATGAACTAATTAATTAATACAGTGTAATACTACTATTCTATGTCGACTTATTTAATCAAAGTCAAGATAAAAGATTTTCTTCTACAAAAAATATTGGTCATTTTGGAATAAATTAATTCTTGGCTACTTAATTAATTCTTGCATACACGCCTATTTCAACCATTTATTTCACTTGATAAATGGGTAACTCCTTGACGTCAGACAGATCAATGCGCGTGAGAATTGACGAACAATTCTCGGAATTAAAATATCCAGAACTTGGTGTCCCGCAAGGTAGTGTATTATCCCCCGCCCCTATTTCTCATGTTTATTAACGACCTAGAAAAACATATACAAGATAAAGTATCACTACTAATGTACGCAGACGATCCCACCATTAGTTTAAGTGCATATTCTCTTAAAGATCTAGAAACCACAGCTAATGAAGTCTTGTCTCAATTTTACTAATGGGCCCAAAAAAACAAACTTATTGTTAATTCTAATAAAAAAACTATATTATATATTACAAACGTAAAGATATTAAAGATTTATTTCTTACTTCCAACAATGATTTTACTAAATAAAGTTCCCCGCGAAAAAAATTCTTAGGCGTCGGTATAGACCAACAATTGTATTGGACGGAGCATATCAATCGCGTTATAAAAAAACTAAGTTCGTCGTACCATCTGAAACTTAAGAAATTTTGTGGATGAAAAATATCTTCTTAATATTTACTATGCTCTTGCCTATTCACATATTAGATATCTTATTAGTTTTACTGGGGCATGTCCACAGAACTCAACAGAGTCTTTGTTTTCCAAAAAGGGTTAATAAGGTTAATTTTTAAGTTAAGTCCTTTAGAATCATGGCCGTTCCCGTTTCATAAATAACAAGCTATTATCTCTACCTTCTATACTAATATATGAAGCTAGTTTATTTACAAAAAAAGACTTTCATAAATTTACTGTTTCAAATAATATCCACAGTCATAATACCAGAAACAATAATGATATCTATATAAAAAATATTCATCACTCTTTGTCAAAGAAAAATCCACGGTATATATGCAGTACTATATATAATAATTCTCCCCTATTTCGTCCTTTCCTCTGCCTGTGCGGGAAAGATGCTATTATTATTTTTTAACATTTTTTAATTTGCATAACATTAAATTTTTTTTTTATTTTTTATTTTCCTCGAAAAATTTCTTTTTGATTACTGGATGCAATAAAAAACAATGGTTGTGAACATAAATTCAAAAAAGGATCTTAGAGCGTTTCTTGTGGAGCAATGTTTTTATGACCTTAAAGAATTTATAGATTCTTAGTAAATAGAACTTCGTTAATTAGATATAAGTCATTTTTTGCGTGTCATGTGTTGTAGATATACAAAAATATAAATGTATTTGTGTATATAATCTATGTATAACCTTATACAAAAATGTACATATATATTCTAATTGTCTTGTTTGTACTGACGTTTCATATCCTTTTTACAAGGTTTTAATGAATAAATGGTATAATATATTATTGTTATTATTTATACAATCATATGAAATAAACTGCTCGTCAAAATTAGCGTAACACTTTTTTAGATTAGCGCCATTTGCATTCTATTCGAGTTAGAGACTTACAGTTTTTAATTTTCGGTAGCTATGCCCCGAAGTCAATACGCTGTGACTTAAACGGCAAACCATTTCACAACCAACCAAGTCACAGCGTAGCGAATTCAGGGCATTAAAACCAATCATATAGGCTACGGAAAAAAATTAAAATCCGCGTCTCTAACTCGCATAGAACGCAAATGGCGCTAATCTAAAAGTGTTACGCTAATGTTGAGAAGTTTAGTACCGTTTCCTGGAGTGGGTACTGGAACCTTCGGCGTAGAAACAAAAAACTGGACGTTTTCCACGAAACACCGAACTACTACACTTTTCTCGACGCGCTTTTCGCCAACTACGAAAACGTCGTTTTTTTTGTACCGTTTATTAAAAAAAAAAGTATCACGAAACTGTGTTGTTAAAAAATTATGGTACACTTGTGTACAAATCGACTTGCTAAAATAATAAAACGTGAAATTGTGAGACTGCTCGTATCTAAATGTTATGTGCATTAGGAATGCAATTTATTATTCCAAATACTTTGTTGAATCCTAAGTATGTGAAGATACACGTGTGGGTTTATGAAATATCTTTTTTTATTTCATTACGGTTTCGGGATAGGTTGTAAATAAGAATTGTGTTGTGCTTTTTCATATTCATGCTGCTTTATCTGACGAAGATCTAGTACGTCAGATAAATTTAATTTCGAGTAAATTGGAAAGGAAGCAAGTATTATATTTCCATTCTAAATTGAAAATAGGTAGAAAAAAGCAAGGTTGTCAGATATATTTTCTAAAATAGCTAAGCTCACTTTACAAGTATACTTCATACTTCAGTAAACTGTTAGTTCGTGACGTTCTTAGAAAGCTAGTTTGGAAATATTTAAAAAAAAATACATAGATATAAATGTATTAGTTAGCATTAAAATAAAGCGTTTAAAATTGCTGGAAAAAATAATTATAAATTAAAACACCTTTATATATATTACTATACTTAAGAAAATTTTGAAGAGCTGGCAACGCCTGAGCTGCCAGCAGCCGCGAATGCACAAGCAAATGCCGACCATTATATGTACTATAGGATTGCTTTATCTGTAATACATCCAAATACTTATTCGGTCCACTGTGCTATAAAATTTTTACGACGTCGTTAAAATGATTTACGACTTTAGAAATTCTACTTGTTTAAGGCGCCAGTGACGTGTATTTCAGCTAGGTTTATTAACACAGACAATTTTTTGAGATCGTCTGGCTAAATGAGCATTATTTACAGCAAATTATATTACAAATATTAAGAGTTTTGTATGCAGGCTAATTTTAATCTCCTATATTGATTTGAATGAAAAAAAATTATTTCACAATTTTCGAATTTATAAAAGATATATGCACGCCCATGGAATCATAAAGTTGCACCGCTTTTTTTGTTCCCCAGGCGTATTTATCATTTTCAATTAAAATTAGAAGGACTATACATTTTGCAAGTAATATTAGTAACCCATGTACTAAAAATGGAGTCATTATAAATCATTACAAAAAAGACATTATAAATACAGAGGGTGTTCCGAAATTAACCTGCAGTATTTTGTTAGCATATTCTACGTTGAGGTGATGAAAATCGGATATTTTTTTCAATAAATAGAGGTCCTGAAATTATTGTTAATAGAGCAATACTCCTTTTTTAAAACCCTCATAACAATTTTAAAAGTGGGCTATCTGGGTAAATTTTATCATTAAACTCTTCTTAAATCTTAATTTTAAACTCGATTCTTCTACATTTGACCAAAATATTTAGTAAATGTTTAATTATTAACGATACAAAGGTAAGTACTCTTGAATAATCGCCGTATTATTTTTCATGACCTACTACTATTATAACTGTGTTCAGTTTGAAGTAATCTTAAATAATAAATCTTATATAGTGTAATAACAGCCATCAATTGATTTTAGCGGAAAACCGTGCATCTTATGATGATCATTCAGTAATGCCTTTTATAATAGAAAAATAACAATTTTGTTTTTTCAATGTCAAATTTTTACAGTAAAATAATACAGGCATCTATAACTAGTATAACCTCATTTGTGCTCTTAAATCATACCTATATCCCAAAATTAGATTAAAAATCAAAACAATTATGTAATTACCGTTTTTCTCATGTGGCACCAACTTTCGTGGACTCACTGTGTATACATATGGCTTACTGTTTATACATTCCTATTGAACAGGCTAATATAATTTAGTCTATTACTATTAGGTATATGCATATGTACGTAGCTGTAAAAAACCTTTTAAAACTTTTGTCTTAGGATGGACAAATTGCAATTTTAAAAGTTTCTCTTCAAATAATATAAAATTACAATTAAAATATTTTGGATAAGTGAAGTCAGATCAGAAGAAGAAGATTAAGAAGAAGAAGATCAGAAGAAGACTGGTGTCAACTTTACGTCAATTTAAATTTCCTTATTTAAAAAACGAAACAGTTTTTGAGGTAAATAATAATTTGTGTACAGGTCCATACAATTTTATGCAAAAGTAAGTTTCCGATTTATGTGTCTTATCATACCAAAAAAAAAACTATTACCTTTTGACTTTTGTGCTCTTGGAAGTACATGAAGCACCCAGTAACGACGACTACGACGACAAGAACACATCCTAATATAAGATTATCCGTGTCTATTTCGTGAGTGGTGATTTTCCTAATTAAAAATGCGGTGAAACACAAGAAAGCGCCTATCCATAACAGCAACGAAAAACCTGAAAAAGAAAAAACAAATATGAATCATGTAGCCATAAGATAATACTGTTTTTTTATTGAAGTTTTTTGACAACCAAAAATTGTAAATGACAAAAGTTGTGGATGTGGTTGTGTGCAGTGGCGTCGCAACCAGGGTTCTGCGGACCCAGGGTCCGCAGATTTAGGGGACCAGCTAACCGCCAGTATTCAAAAAATGTATACACTGTACGGAAGCGAGGGCCAACCGCGATGTCGCGGTATTTATTCAGATTCGGGAAATCTGAGCTTTCTACTTTCTATAGAAAACAAAGTAGCCTGCTCTATAGTAATAAGACTTATCCCAATATTTACATCTGTGAAATTTAGGAAAGTGGCATTGTAATTTGTTTTGTAAATCTAGATCCTGGAGTGGGTACTGGAACCTTCGGCGTAGAAACAAAAAAATGGACGTCTTCCACGAAACACCGAACTACTACACTTTCTCGACGCGCGTTTCGCCAACCAAGTTGGCAGCTTCAGGAGAAGATTAAAACTAAATTCTAGCCTACACACTTGCACTATTTATACCAAATTTGTTGCCACGGTTCACTAAACCGTAACTGTCCTTGTTTACAGAGCAAACAGTGGACTGGTGGGTATCGGACCATTGTCCTTATTCATACTATTGTTACACTTATGTTTCTAAACTTTCAAAAGCATCCAACTGTCTACTGTTTGTTACATTTCTAATTAATTTTAAATTATTTATGTCTATCCTATTGTTGTTGTCAAAAGTATGTTGGGCAACACAAGATTTTTCTGTTCTGTCATATTTCAAATGAGCCATGTGTTCCTTAAATCTAGTCAATATAGATCTTTTTGTTTGCCCAATCTTTACAACTTATTTCGTATATTCCTGACTTTTCGTTATTGTCTATTTTGTCTTCGGGGTTACCCAAAAGCGTCTGTAGTTTATTTTTAGAATTATAAACCAAATTGATATTAATATTTTTAAAAATTTTATCTAGTCCGCGGGTGAATTTAGGTTCATATGGTAACGAAGCAAATTTCGAATTGTCAGTATCTCTACGAAAAGTCGTGGAATTGTACAGGGTTTAATGGTGAATATTTTCAACAACATGAAGGAACGGCAATGGGTAACTCCTTGTCACCTTTCATTGCAAATCTTTTTATGAGTAAATTTGAGACAGATCTGAAAGATAAATTCGAGTATTTCCCTAGAGTTTGGTTCAGGTATGTGGACGACATCTTCGCGGTATTTGATACAAAAGCACTTAATTTAGATAATTTTGTTGCCAAATTAAATAACCGTTTCCCTACCATAAAATTTACATATGAAGTGGAACACAATGAACAGCTACCATTTTTAGATGTATTATATTAGTTATTATAAATAGTGAAAATAAGTTAGAGTTTGATGTATATAGGAAAGAAACCGCGACTCTTAGATATATTCCCAACGATTCACACCACCCTTTTCAACATAAAATGGCAAGTTTTAATTTTCTAATTCACCGTTTGTTAAAATTCCCCCTCAGTAAAGAGAGGTTTGAACATGAGAAACAATTAATTAAGAATATAGCTCAGAGTAACGGTTATTCAGTCCATTCAATAGATAAGTTAATAAGGAAGCATAAATTTAAGAGAACCCTGTACAATTCCACGACTTTTCGTAGAGATATTGACAATTCGAAATTTGCTTCGTTACCATATGAACCTAAATTCACCCTCGGACTAGATACAATTTTTAAAAATATTAATATCAATTTGGTTTATAATTCTAAAAATAAACTACAGACGCTTTTGGGTAACCCCAAAGACAAAATCGACAATAGCGAAAAGTCAGGAATATACGAAATAAGTTGTAAAGATTGGGCAAACAAAAAAGATCTATATTGACTAGATTTAAAGAACACATGGCTCATTTGAAATATGGCAGAACAGAAAAATCTTGTGTTGCCCAACACGCTTTTGACAGCAACCATAGGATAGACATAAATAATTTAAAATTAATTAGAAATGTAACAAACAGTAGACAGTTGGATGCTTTTGAAAGTTTAGAAATCATTAAGTGTAACAATAGTATGAATAAGGACAATGGTCCGATACCCACCAGTCCACTGTTTGCTCTGATAAACAAGGACAGTTACGGTTCAGTGAACCGTGGCAACAAATTTGGTATAAATAGTGCAAGTGTGTAGGCTAGAATTTAGTTTTAATCTTCTCCTGAAGATGCCAACTTGGTTGGCGAAACGCGCGTCGAGAAAAGTGTAGTAGTTCGGTGTTTCATGGAAGACGTCCAGTTTTTTTGTAAATCTAGCTAAAACACTAAAAATATAGGTAAATTCGTCAGGCATTTTGGGTCCAGCTTTCATTGTTGGCCTTGTTTACAGTGTATTTAGTGTCTTTCAAATTAATATTATCCATTTTTGCATTGTGAAAACGCGTGGAAAATGTGAAATTTCATTTATAACAGGCTTCTTCCTCATGTGCAAAGTTTGCGTAAAAGTCAGTATTTACCACAATATTTTGCTAAAACCCGTGGTATTTTAAACAGTGAAAATGCAGGTTAACTGATTGAATTTACACTTTGTATAACGTAACGTGTTTATGAAGAACGTTGTTTTTGATTATTGCTAACGTTTTTATTGTTTATTGATACATATTTAAGTGATACGTTTTCAAAAGTTATACACATTACTTTTACTGCTATAGTATTGCAATTTTAACTTTTGTTTTTATATAAGCTTGTTATGAATGAAATTGTATATTTTCCATACGAATTTTCATATTTTGCACAAAGAAAAAATTAACAATACTAATTTGAAAAAGGGCACTAAATGCACTGTAAACATACAACCCAGCATGACAGCTGAAGAACCAAAAATGTACTTATTCAAAATTAATAGAATGCCGTATTTTCTTTTATGTTGACTCAAACAAAACTTTTGAAAACTATCGACATAATGTTATGTAATGTAAGGGTACGGTAAGGTCCTGTTGTTGCTAGGATAAGTGCTGCTAAGGTTTGTCTTTATGTAAATATATATATTAAAGGAAATTAAAATTGCGTAGAGGGTGTCATAAGCCTTAGGTGAAAAAAATGAAAAGTGAATGGTAATATTTTGTCACACAAGATATCCTTTTATGGTAAACCATTTCGCCAGAAGTTTGTGGAAAAAATCATTTTGGGCCTGTTAAATAATATCGTAAAAACGCGATGTAAGTGATTTCAATTCCATTTTCCATTTCGTTGTATTCCAGATGCACGTGGTAATAAAAGTTAAAAATATTCGTAAAATACGACTCTTGCAGCATTATGTGTAACCTTCATTATACATTTGGTGGAATGCCAAAAATTGGGAATTTATTAGAGCCACTGAGTAATTCGTTTACCATTTAATCAATGGTATTGTTTACAGAACATTAAATTTGAAATAAAACGTTTTTTATGACGCGTTTATCATATACTGAAATTGAATAGGCATCTGCACTTACACTTTTACTAGTATAACAAGTATGATGTCTATTTTATTATTTCCTTACATTTTTTGCTTCAGTGGGAAATATGTATTTATGTTTTCTTAGTGAAACTAGTTTTGTTAGGTATTTCTTCATTTTATTTATCATAATTTAATTTTCTGGCTAGGTAGCCTTCTGAATAAGACGTAGAAATACATGATAATTATTTTAAATTAAGGAATAAGTTTTTATGTCGAAGTTAGGAACCATGGAACATTCTTGGATGAATATGAGAAGACAATGTTTTAATTTAAAACAGTGTAGTCTAGAGTATAGTTAGAATATCATCGACAAAGAAAGAACAGTCTGGGGGGTTGTAATTCTAGTATGTTTAGATACAGATATTTTCGTTATTTAAATTAAAAATTAATCTTGGATTATTAAATAACAACAGAATTGAAAGCAAAAACCAAAACTAGTCATTAACTTTGAAATGAGATGTACTACCGCAATAATTTTTAACGATATTTTGTTAAGGCAATGCACCTGACCTGCACAGAACACAATTGAGTTGTTCCTGTTGATTTTTCGTTAATATAGATATATTAACATTTACTTTTTAAGGCTGGATATCAAAAGATTTTTTTGGACATAAAACATCTGTTTTCACTTATTATGGAATTCGCAGTATACTTGTTTTGATGGAATACAGTTTATTAACAAGGAAGCGGCAAGGCTATGGGGTATTCAAAACGAAATAACCATTTTCTTTTACACTTTTTCACATTATTGAAATACAAACTGAATACCTAATTAATAACTGTTTCATAATTGGAACTTATAAAAGACGAAGACATTTAAATAGAACACATACAAAATACAAAGTTCTTTTAAACATTACCATTTATTGTTCATGAAGAAGTATATGATGAATGAATCGATGTGAAAAAGAAAATTTTCTTTGCCTTACAAATATTTGGGCATGCAAATGAAGTCTGTTTTACAGAAGAAATTCTAAAGACACCTTGCCCCTATAAAAAAAACTGCATTTATATGTTGTACAAATTGTCGACAAAATTTGTTCCTGGAGTGGGTACTGGAACCTTCGGCGTAGAAACAAAAAACTGGACGTTTTCCACGAAACACCGAACTACTACACTTTTCTCGACGCGCGTTTCGCCAACCAAGTTGGCATCTTCAGGAGAAGATTAAAACTAAATTCTAGCCTACATACTTGCACTATTTATACCAAATTTGTTGCCACGGTTCACTGAACCGTAACTGTCTTTGTTTATCAGCGCAAACAGTGGACTGGTGGGTATCGGACCATTGTCCTTATTCATACTATTGTTACACTTAATGATTTCTAAACTTTCAAAAAGCATCCAACTGTCTACTGTTTGTTACATTTCTTAATTAATTTTTAAATTATTTATATCTATCCTATGGTTGTTGTCGAAAGCATGTTGGGGCAACACAAGATTTTTCAGTTCTGCCATATTTCAAATGAGCCATGTGTTCTTTAAATCTAGTCAATATAGATCTTTTTTTCTTCCCAATATACTTTTGATCACAATCTTTACAACTTATTCGTATATTCCTGACTTTTCGTTATTGTTGATTTTGTCTTTGGGGTTACCTAAAAGCGTCTGTAGTTTATTTTTTGAATTATAAACCAAATTGATATTGATATTTTTAAAAATCTTATCTAGTCCGCGGGTGAATTTAGGTTCATATGGTAACGAAGCAAATTTCGAATTGTCAGTATCTCTACGAAAAAGTCGTGGAATTGTACAGGGTTCTCTTAAATTTATGCTTCCTTATTAACTTATCTATTAAATGGACTGAGTAACCGTTACTCTTAGCTATATTCTTAATTAATTGTTTCTCATGTTCAAACCTCTCTTTACTGAGGGGGAAATTTAACAAACGATGAATTAGAAAATTAAAACTTGCCATTTTATGTTGAAAAGGGTGGTGTGAATCGTTGGGAATATGTCTAAGAGTCGCGGTTTCTTTCCTATATACATCAAACTCTAACTTATTGTCACTATTTCTAATAACTAATACATCTAAAAATGGCAGCTGTTCATTGTGTTCCACTTCATATGTAAATTTTATGGTAGGGAAATGGTTATTTAATTTGGCAACAAAACTATCTAAACTAATTGCTTTTGTATCAAATACCGCGAAGATGTCGTCCACATACCTGAACCAAACTCTAAGGAAATACTCGAATTTATCTTTACTTCTGTCTCAAATTTACTCATAAAAAGATTTGCAATGAAAGGTGACAAGGAGTTACCCATTGCCGTTCCCTCATGTTATTGAAAATATTCGTCATTATGCTGAAAACAATTTTGATTCATACAAATACTGGTAAGCCGAATGTATTCCTTAATAATTATATCGTCTAAACCATTTAATTCGAGTAATTCCCTGAGGTAGTCCAAAGTTTGCGGGATTGGAACACTTGGAAACAATGAGCATACATCAAACGAGACCAAAATTTCACCTTCTTGCAATTGGATATTTTTGATATTGTCAATGAACTCACTAGAATTTTTAACTGAAAAACTTGTTTTGTGCAATAGGTACATTTTCGAACTCGAGACAATTGGTCTTACAGATTTTCCTTGGTTTATGTATTTTTGGTAAACAATACAATTTAGGTATTACTGGATTTGCCAATTGTAATTTTTGTCTCAGTGAAGGAGTAATAAGGTTGTTACATTCTTTTTAAAGATTTTTTTAATTTCCGTTGTCATTTTTGGCAAAGGATTTTTTGACAATTTTTTGTAAGGACCACTATTAATTAAATTGTCGACTCTTTCAAAATAATCATTTTTTGTCTAAGATAACAACCTTATTTCCCTTGTCAGCTTTTAAATAAAAAACAATCCTTCTCTCGTAATTGTTTGACAATGTTTTTGTCTTTCTTGACATTTTTGGTATTAATTTTATTTTTAACAATGTTGGAACTAATTTGTTTTCTAACTGCTTCTCTGACAAACCCCTTGGATGAATTGGGCAGGTGCTGTATTGCACATTCAACACCCGCCACGACTTCCTCCAGGGGCGCCTCCAGAGGCAGGGAGGCCGAATTTTAATCCTTTATTTAGGAGATTAAGTTCTTCTTTGTCAAACACTTGCGAGGATAAGTTTTCTACAATGTTAACGACTTTTCTGAGGAGTATCTTTTTTTTTGTTCTTTTAAAGCCTAATTTCTTATTTAATGAAGACATCTTTTTGATAAATTTTGTTTCTACAACTACAAACATTCTCCTCTGAAACTCGCACCATTGCTCGTATTCTATATTACCTAATCTAAAAGTAAGTTTTTTATACAAAAGATTGATTTTATTGAAAGAGTCGACAATTTAATTAATAGTGGTCCTTACAAAAAATTGTCAAAAAAATCCTTTGCCAAAAATGACAACGGAAGTTAAAAAATCTTTAAAAGAATGTAACAACCTTATTACTCCTTCACTGAGACAAAAATTACAATTGGCAAATCCAGTAATACCTAAATTGTATTGTTTACCAAAAAATACATAAACCAGGAAAATCTGTAAGACCAATTGTCTCAGCGATAGGATCCCCCAACTTATAATTTGTCAAAATGGTTAACGAACGAGTTCGAAAATTTACCTATTGCACAAACAAGTTTTTCAGTTAAAAATTCTAGTGAGTTCATTGACAATATCAAAAAATATCCAATTGCAAGAAGGTGAAATTTTTGGTCTCGTTTGATGTATGCTCATTGTTTCCAAGTGTTCCAATCCCGCAAACTTTGGACCTCAGTAAAGAAAGGTTTGAACATGAGAAACAATTAATTAAGAATATAGCTAAGAGTAACGGTTACTCAGTCCATTTAATAGATAAGTTAATAAGGAAGCATAAATTTAAGAGAACCCTGTACAATTCCACGACTTTTCGTAGAGATACTGACAATTCGAAATTTGCTTCGTTACCATATGAACCTAAATTCACCCGCGGACTAGATAAGATTTTTAAAAAATATCAATATCAATTTGGTGTATAATTCTAAAAATAAAACTACAGACGCTTTTAGGTAACCCCAAAGACAAAATCAACAATAACGAAAAGTCAGGAATATACGAATAAGTTGTAAAGATTGTGATCAAAAAGTATATTGGGAAGAACAAAAAGATCTATATTGACTAGATTTAAAGAACACATGGCTCATTTGAAATATGGCAGAACTGAAAAAAATCTTGTGTTGCCCAACATGCTTTCGACAACAACCATAGGATAGATATAAATAATTTAAAATTAATTAGAAATGTAACAAACAGTAGACAGTTGGATGCTTTTGAAAGTTTAGAAATCATTAAGTGTAACAATAGTATGAATAAGGACAATGGTCCGATACCCACCAGTCCACTGTTTGCGCTGATAAACAAAGACAGTTACGGTTCAGTGAACCGTGGCAACAAATTTGGTATAAATAGTGCAAGTATGTAGGCTAGAATTTAGTTTTAATCTTCTCCTGAAGATGCCAACTTGGTTGGCGAAACGCGCGTCGAGAAAAGTGTAGTAGTTCGGTGTTTCGTGGAAAACGTCCAGTTTTTTGACAAAATTTGTGTTTTGCTTGTTTTTATGAGAATTATCATTCAGGTTCTTGTATCGATAAAGATGAACGATTGAAATAATAATTTATAATGCTATAAGCATTACATCATATGTATTCACTGTATTTAATAAAATGGTAATAAAAAAATTCTTTTTTTTGGACAATGACTAAGTACTGCGCTCTAAGAGTTTGACATATAAATACTCTTACTGGGTACGGATTATACACAAAACCTCATTTCGATTTGAATACTCCACAGCCTTGCCGTCTCCTTGTAAGTATTTTAAAAGCTCCAGTAACAAATTTATTGGCATTTATTAATCCACGCGTAACCGAATCAAATTAAGCCGTTTACAGATTTTCTTCACAACTGATCTCCGATTTTATTTATAGATCTACATATTTATCAAGCATGACTAATACGTTTCGGAAATAGTGATTGATTAAGTATAGAAATGAGTTATTACATTTTAGAGGTGTATGCTAACCAATTCATCACAGCACATGGCAATTTGTGTAGCTTGGAATAAAGTTATTAATTTAAATTTTACGTTTGCTTCGCTTTAATTTTTTCACGTTTATTAAAATATGGACAAACAAATTGAATTTTCGTCGTAAACGTGTTTGCATACGTACATGGTGATTGTTTTGTCTTGACCACTCCATTTTATTCGTAGACGTCAAAGGAAATTGTAGTCTGCAAAAAATATCGTGTTTCTACCATTTGAAATTAGAATTTGACGTATATAAAAGAATAAAAAACTGCAGGTATCGCGGCGCCTAGAAATTTTTTTTCCAGAAACATACCATCGTTGGAAAACTCTTCTAATTTGGATATTATTTTGAAAATTCCATTTTTTAATATTTCCATTCTGAGTGGCCCAATACGTATAACAGTAGGTCATATTTTTCAATTACGAGGTCATAAACAATAAGAAAAAACATTTTTACTATTGTATTTAAAATTAAGGAAGAAACAAAATTTCGGTAATTCTGCACTGTACCTCATAATTGATCTAAGTAGGTATAAATTAATTAAGTATTACTTAGGTATTACTGATACACTGTAAGTTTAAGAAAGTATTCATTAAGTATTACTGATCCACTGTGCAGGATTATTTATATTTGGTTTTACCTTAATTTTGGGTAATAGTGAGTAAAAATATATATTTTTTATGGTTTATGATCTCTTCACCCCTTCATTGAAGAATATGGTTATTGTTAAAAATTTTGCAATATAATGATACAATATAAATCACACGTATAGAGTCATAACTTTTTTAAGAAATATTAAAAAATGGAAAACTAAAACTTGGAAAAACATGTAGACAGTTTTTTTAATGATAAACGCTATATTATTTTTTCGATAGATCGATAAGTCCTATTCTCCCTTTTTTAAATATATAGGATTTGTCTATATTTTGTTTAGCCCTTTCTGAAATGTTTAATTGTAGGTACATTACAAAAACCATTGCTACAAAACTTTAAAATTAGAAATCTGGTGCTATAAGAATGGCCTTAAGACACTTCCTTATATATAAAAAAGGTAAATGGGTTATTTAGTCTCTGATGAGGAAGTCTGCTGCAGTAGAAGCCTCTTTGTTTTGAAAGGAATACGCTTCCATCCATTTGCTGAAATCCATCACGACGACGATGTATTTATTTTCTTTATCTGTTTCTAGAAACGGGCCTGCTACATCCATGGAAATTCTTTCAAAAGGACTACCCACGTTGAATTGATGGTTTGGAGCTTTCGCGTGCCGTTGCGGACCATTATTTCGGCGGGGGCCGCGCCCCGCGAACCACCCACCCAAGGGGGGGGGGGGGCAAAAAAAAAAAGGGAAGACACCCCCCCCCGGGGGGGTTTTTGCCCCGGGGGGGGGGCCCGCAAAAAGGGGGGGGGGGCCCACCCGAAGGGGGGGGTCTTTTGGGGGGGGGAAAAAATTATTTTTTCTCTTTGGTAGGAACTTTTTGGGGGGGGGAGGCCAAGGGAAAGTTTGTTAAGGAAGGGGAGGCCGTTGAGTGAGATAGGGAGCTTTAACTGTTGGTGAGTACCGTGATACCTCTTCTCAAGTGGGTTTCAGATCTTCCCCAAATTCTTGGAGTTGTTCTATCCATCTGGCTACTTGATCTTTATTATACAGGGTTTGTCCGGAAAGTAATGTCAGTGAGCTTTGAAAAATGATTTTTATTGGTTCTATGTGTACAAATCTTTAGAAACTTTCAAAATACATTCCTCCTGCGTCCACACATCGGTTCCAGCGGGTCTTCCACGCATCAAAAGCCTCACTGTAGTCGTTTTCCGGAATCGCCTTTAAACTGTCGGTGCAAGCCTTCTGAATGTTTTTCATCGACCCAAAATGCTATCCTTTCATTTGGGTTTTGAAGCGCGGAAACAGAAAAAAGTCTGGGGGGGGGGCACATCGGGGCTGTAGGGAGGCTGGGGAACAACGATGATGCCTGCCTTGACGAGGTAATTGGCCACGAGGAAGCAGGTGTGCGAAGGCGCATTGTCGTGGTGAAGCTTCCAAGATTTTGAGATGTCTGAGCGAACGCGATTCACCCTGCGTTTCAGCCGCTTCAGCACCTCGACGTAAAGCTTTCCGGTTACGGTTGTCCCCTGCGGAACGAACTCATGATGGACCAATCCCCGGCAATCAAAAAAGACAATCAGAATTGTCTTGATCTTTGACCTGGACATCCTGGCCTTCTTAGGGCGAGGGGAGTTCGACGTGTGCCATTCCGCACTTTGCCTCTTCGTCTCCGGATCGTATTCAAAGACCGAACTTTCATCCCCGGTAATGACGTCATCAAAGCGGGGTTGTATTCGCAGGTGTCCAAAAGTTCTTGGCAGGTTTCGACGCGCCTCGCTTTTTTGATCGTCCGTTAGAACTTTTGGCACGAGCTTCGCGCACACCTTCCTCATTCCTAAAGACTCCGACACAATTTCGTGAACAATGGTTTTCGTAATGTCTAATGTTTCGGAAATTAAACGGACACTTAGACGACGGTCAGTGTTCAACAAGTCACGCACACGTTTCACATTGTCGTCGGAACTGGAGGGTTGATGGCCGTCCAGCGCGGTTCTCGTCGTTGACATCTTCCCGACCTTCTGCGAAGGCCTTGTGCCACCGTAATATTTGCCTGTCCGAAAGACAATCGACGCCGAAAGCCCTCTTCAACATTGGAATGGTTTCCGCAGCACTCTTCTCCAGTTTCACACAAAACTTGATCGCAATCCGTTGCTCAAGCGAACGTTGCATTTTTTCTTGCACCGGGTCACTGTAACGACTCTCAAAGAACGAGTGATGCGACCGCTACAACGACCGGTAGCCAACTGACGCTTGTTGGATCTTGTTGCCAGATCCCCCCACCACAATCCCAGCACGTAAAGCGCGGGCTGGCGCGTACAGTCTCGGGAAAAAAAATCACTGACATTGACAAACCCTGTATATAGAGTTATTGAACTGCAGAAGACATTTTAACTCCCGCATGGTCCGTTCTATGTAAGAATTTTCTCCCATACAGATATTTGTAGAAATGTTGCTCCCGTCTGGTAACAGTGGTTTCACTCAGGTTTCGACAAGGTTTTGTTAAAGTATCCAATGACATCTTGTCCATCCTGGATCTCAGATAAAACGGCTCCTAGACCTGCTGGTTACTGGCACCGGGGTCCAAAAGAAATTTTCGTCTGGGAGGAAATACCTCAGGATCGGTGCGCTTGTTGACGCTTTCTTTAAATGTTGGAATGCTTCCGCACCTTCCTCGTTCCATTGCAATCGTGTTTCTCATTCCTAAATCGGATCAGTGGCTTACAAGCATCCAAGATGACGTCAGATCCAATTCTTGATAGTCTATTCTAGTTTATGAGTGATGACGTCATCGATATATATATTTTTAAATGGCAACATATTTTTATTTACTTGGAAAGCGAATAGGTCACGCCTTGAGTCGTCTGTCATGGATGCAGCTAATGTTGTACAGTTTGAACTGACGAACGACACAACACGGACAACTAAATAAACTTAAGCCTTAAGGGCGGAGCATATGTGCAGAAACGATTTGTCGGTTAAAAATGTAGAATTTCCAACCCTGTATATGGTCTTTGTTGTGATCTATGTAATTGTACTATTAAACAGTTTTGTTAATATCCTTAAATAGTTGCGGTTTTGTAAAAAAATATATATATACAGGGTGTCTCAGCTTTTAGTTTACTTTATCTGCTCACCCAGGATAGTTAGCAAAAAACTTTATATATAAAAGTTACTTGAATTCATGAGGCCTATAAAATGACATATTCCGTTTGACATGTGCTAATGACCTTGAGGTTATGTCAGCGTCAATATAAGTTTTTTAAATATAACACCCTGTATTTTTCGACATTTTTGTATTTACCGAACAATTCTACACATATTTCATGTAACATAAGTACCCTATACCTATCTTCAACCGTTTTCGAGATTTTCAAACCAAAACAGCTATTATTTTACAATACAAAGAATTTTCAGTTTGCTTTGTCAGTTTTGAAACAATTGAGACACGCAATTTATTAATTGTGAACTTGTCAAAAACGAAAAGACGCGATTTGTCACTCTCGGTTTAATACCTAAAAATTAGATTTGTGTTATCTTTTTTTAAAGTAGCGCTTGTTAGTTTTTTGATATGCCGTTTACATACAGTCCTAAGGAATATGTAGATATGTTAATATTCTAGAGACGAGAATGCAGACGGAATTAACGAGAAGCTGCAAATTTGTATCGAGAAAGATTTCCGGAACGTACTTCTCCATCACATACAACATTTAGAACAGTAGAGGCAAATTTACGAACTGGTTCATTTTCTTCAACTGTAAAACATGCCAACTATAATACTCCTGCTAGAAATGAAGAGAACGTGATCAACGTTTGGAATATGTAGCTGTAAACCCGCACGTTTCCCTTCGAGTTTTGGGAAGAGAAATTGGAGTTAGTAAAGATACAGTACAGATAATATTAAAAGCACATCGATATCATCCATTTAAAATTCATTTATCACAAGGATTAAGGCCAAACGACTTACAAAGACGACTGGATTTCATTGCACGATTACGAGTTTTAGAAGGTGAATCCAAATTTTCATAATTATATTTTATGGAGTGACGAAAGTCGTTTTCACAATAATGGTATTGTCAACAAACATAATGCTCATTATTGGTACAACCAAAACCCGTATTGGATGACAGAAACACGCTCTCAAACGGTGTGGGGAACCAATGTATGGTGTGGAATGTTTAATGGACATTTAATTGGTCCTCATTTTTTTCGAAAGAATCCTACCAGGACAAAGATATTTACATTTTTTGCAAAATCTGCTTCCAGATTTAATGGAAGATATTTCTCTTAATGAAAGACAAAACTTAATTTGGCAGCAAGATCGCGCTCCTGTCCATAATGCGCAAATTGTGACTTATTTTTGTGGTTTATTTAAATACGCGTTACCCCAATGGGTGGATTGGAAACAGAGGTGCTATTTCTTGGCCTGCTCGTTCCCCCGGATTTGACACCTCTTGATTTTTTCCTGTGGGGTTATTTAAAGGAATTTGTATATCAAGTGCCGGCGGCAGACCTGGATGATCTAAAAAATAGAATCCGTATGGGATGCCGGACTATAACCCCGGAAATGATACGTGCAACATGCAATAGAGGATTATTACGCCGTTTAGAAGCTTGTGTCCAAACTGGTGGAGCTCAATTTGAAAATGTATTAAACTAATTGCTTATAATTACTGATATATCCCATTGATCTGATTAAAATTACTTTTAACAATGCCTCTCAATTGTTTCAAAACTGACAAGGCAAACTGAAAATTCTTTGTAAACTAATAGCTGCTTGACTTTGAAAATCTCGAAAACGTTTGAAGATAGGTATAGGGTATGTTACATGAAATATGCGTAGAATTGTTCGGTAAATTAAAAAAATGTCGAAAAATACAGGGTGTTCTATTTAAAAAACTTATATTGACACTGACATAACCTCAAGGTCACTAGCACATGTCAAACGGAATATGTCATTTTATAGACCTCATGAATTCAGGTAACTTTTATATATAAAGTTTTTTGCTAACTATCTTGGGTGAGCAGATAAAGTCTGTAAACTAAAAGCTGAGACACCCTATATATATCACAAATTAACGAGGTTGATTAATGGTTAACCCTTTAAGTTATAAAACACAAGGGAGTGGATAATATCGCATTAAATCCTAAACACATAAAAACGAATCAAAACAGATGGCCTTTGTAGTAAACGGATCTAATAGTATGGTATTGTTTATGGTGGCTGTGATAAAAACAATAAAAACATTTACGTATTATAATTATTAGTATAATAATGAAATAATGATAGTGTAATGAAAACTAACGGTATAAGAAATCTAACTAAAAACTCAAATACGAATTATTATGTATTAATGACGAAATACATGTGTTCAAACATGTACATAAATGTGTACAAAAATGTGTTCAACAAAACATGTACATGTGTACAAAAATGTGTTCAACAAGTTTCTAAAGTAGTTGTAGGAGGGGATTTGTAATTGTTTTGATTTTTTTTTATAGATATAGTTAAAATCTTAAAATTCCTGACGGTATGTAACATCCACTTACCTTGAATTAATATTTTTAAAAATTTAATATACTCTGGGACTTTGTGGGAAGGAGTTAACATGTTTGGTCCCGTCTTTTGAAGAACTGCTGCTGCCTGTTCGGATGTTAATCCATTATCTCTGTCCGTTTGAAGTCTTCTACATAAATCACCTGGAAAGATAATAATTATGCTTAATATACATATTTACTAAGATATTATTAAAATTAAAATGGTAATAATAACAAAATATATGCGTGTACCAAGACAATACGGCCACGTCTAGAGAATGAAAGTCCATTTATCGAAATTACCTATACATTTACATGTGCAATAAAAAATTGGAAGTAAAAATAAAAAACGGCCCAAAATATTCTGCCGACGTTGCAGAATATTGTAAGTTTGAGCAAAAAAAATGTCTCTTTATCTGCCTGTCTACTTGTTATTCCTTTTTACGTACATGTTAGTTGGAGAACGCTTTAATTTAAATAGATATTTGGTACATTTTTAGATCATACAATGTTTTGGAGCTGTTCTTAAGTTTGGTTAAGAAGTTGGGATATACCAGGTCGGCCCGTGTTGACTTAGGAATAGCACATATTACCAGCTAAAAAAATTATCTGTGGAAGGGAAGGCGGTATGGAAGGAGAGGCGGTGTGGGATGGGCCACGCCTTGGCCACCATTGTCGGCAATAAGCTCAACCCGGCGTCGGATCATCGGGATTACTCATCTGTATACTAATGGATAGGCAGTAGAATAACCCCCGCATTTTTCGGCGGAATTGAATAGCAACCATTTTGTAAGTTAGTTAGCAACGCAGGTGGGATTTAGAGGCGTAGTATATGCACAGAAACACTACTTCGTTTAAAGGTGTAGAAAGTCTTATTCCGTATATGGGGTATAACGCGTATATTTTTTTTGCCTTTCGGAAATTTAAAACACACAGGATATGTAGTTCAAAGGTGGTACGCGAATATATCTTAATATAGTCAGAAAGTAATCGGTTGTGGGATTGAAGGGATAAATTTTGGAGTCATCCAAATTTTTTTAATATGAATTATTTTAGTATACTCAATAAGCGGCGCTTTACAAAAACTTACTACCCTTCTCTTTTAAGGGCTAGACCAGAGGTCCCCAAACTATTTTGTCTCGTAGACCACTTGCCATGTTTTTCGGTTTTGGGTAGACCCCTGCTTAGCTAATATTGCATTTTTGAAAATTCATCAACTTCAAATGTGTTTTGACTGATTTCTAATTGTAGTGAGGTGTAGAGTGAAGAAATAATAAAAAACACATTAATTTTTACACATTTATTAATGAAACCTAAATTAAAACGAACCAAAATAAAATTAAATACCTATGTACTACATAAAATTAATAAGTAATGTAGAGTAATTAATAAGTAATAAGAGGGATGAACTTGGTGCTTTGATATTAAATTGTCAACATTTGGTATTAATTTTACTTTTGGTATTTATTTTAATAAAAATACGGTTTATATTTTCATTATCATAGAGTTTTATAGTGCCGACCAGGCGTTATGGCACACATTTCCGGACCCTACTCATTACTGAAAAAGTTGAAAGATTGGGTGAAGATAGTGTTTCTATAGGGAGGGGTTTTTCATGAAGGAATCGTAGTCACTAGATAATGATTTTAGCATCCGCTTTAAAGATATTTAGCATACTTTACCATTTACTATTTGTGAATATTTGTCCTTTAAAGGTATTGCTCTACCGACAATGTAGACACATGTTCCAAGGATTACTATAAAGTTGACCTATATATCCTGACATAAATAGATGGAGACAATTCACTCTGGTAATTATTAAAGGTTGCGAAATAGGACTTTGTGTACCGGTGTCCCAGTCAGGCTAGATATTGATCCCATTTGTATAATACCCATTACTGCATGACATCAGAGACATAAAATTCCTTATAACTTCAATAAGTGAATTGCATGCGTAAGAGTAGTATTTTTGTACTAAACTTCGCCCGTAAATAAAGACGTTTATTATTATTATTATTATTATTATTATTATTATTATTATTATGCTATCACGTTGAATTAATTTGCTTTTTTTTAATTTTTATTTTTGTTTTTCTAATATCCTTTTGCCCTCTTAAATACTTTTAATTTATGATTTTATTAGTTTCGGTAACACTTAACTGTTATAAATTGCAAAAAAGTAAGAATTCGTTTTGGCCGAATACTGAAATTAATTTGGCTTGCAAAGCTATTCACGTGATGTGAATTCTATTTCATCAATTTATCATTAAACCAACATTTCTTCCAGTATACAGATTTATAAAAATACATATGGCAAAATATAGTTTAATTTTGATATCTAATTATATATGTATATACAAAATATATTTTGTAGTACTCGTACTTTATGGCGTTGGTTGTAAATATGCAACGCATTTTTATAAACCACGTAATGCTGTTGTACACGGTGATTGTTTTGTCTTGACTACCTACCCCATTTTATTCGTAAACTGATAAAGCATTCATAAGTGTCATGGAGAGGCCATGACACTTATGTGCAAAAACTTTAAGGGGGGAAAAACTATTCAACAAATTTTATACTAGATACGAACACCCAATTGAATGTCAAACACATTTGACAAGTTACAAGTTATACAAAAACTTATGACACCCCTAGAAATTGGCTGTTGTCACAATAAAAAATGCAATAAGTTGCATGTACTGAATATACAGTTCAGAAAAAATATGTTTCGAAAACTTTGGACATGATAGGACAAAATTATTTTCATAATAAGAGATAACACTTGAAATCAGGTATTATTTTCAAATATCCTAACTGTAATAATATACTTTTGATTCCCAACAGAAAACTTTTCCTATTTGTATGAAAAATAATAATGAACAACAAAAAAAAATGTAACCGCGTCAATGTCATCAAATCAAGCTGCAAAATATTTCGGTATACAATATACATAGTGTCAAAATAAGCGGTAGAATAAATGTGAGCTTCAAGGTATTTTTTTTGTATTAAATGTACCTTACCTAAATGCTTGATTTTTTGTAATTTCCAAATGCCCTCGAGATGGCTACAATAGTCATAAAATATGTAAATCAAAGAACACTTTTTACATAGCGTTTTTACACTGGATTAATAACTCATTATAACACTGGATATTAATTTCGCAAATAGTAAACATAGGTTAAATATTACGCAAAACAGGTTGCGTCTTTATAAAATTAAAACTAGGTTCACTTTATTTTAAACCTATGTTTGTGGAACATGTTTACGTTTAAGATGTAATAACAGCAATATTGTCGCGCCATCACCTACTTTTTGAAAAATATTATGAACAACGGCATCGATAAAAATGAAAATAATTTAACTCTGTTGTGCCTGGCGTTTCCCATTTGGTTTTCATATTCCGGGAAATCTTATTTCAATATTCCTACGACGATATATTTGTAAAATGTATTTGTCATCGTCTGGATATTTTAAAATGTATCTATTTTTAATCTCTGTTAATTCATTCAGTGGGTAACCTCTAAAGTATTTTTTGAATTGATACTATGAACTCCCACAGGTAAGGTGGAGTGGGGTAAATGTAAGCACGCTTTTGCAAATTAGTTTATGTGACGTAAATCGACACGCATTTGGTGTCTGAGTAACTGATGTTTCGGTGTCATCGCTTCCTCTTTAAACCTTTATACCCACGAGAGTGAAATCCGCTTTTTTCCGGGAATATTTTCGAAGCTCATCAGTGGCGGCTCGCCAGGGGACACGAGTGACGCACCGTTTCACCTAACATTTCCTGTCGGTTGTACCATTTAAAATTATTCTTAATTTAGTATAAATTTAAGGAGCTATACTACCCAGGTAGGTTTTTTTGTGATTTTTTTTCGATATCTGTGTAATGGATCAAAATTAAATTTTGACACTTGATTCTATGGGTATTAATGTATACAAAAGTATTTTTTATTTTCATTAAAGTTACAAAATGGAGTCGTAGCTCCAGGTAACATGAAACAATTTTTTATGGAGGAGGAAATCGGCGTACACTGTAGCAGTCTTCGTACACCACTTAGAAACAAAAAAACATCTTAATCTACATTAGTTTTTCGTTGGAAGTACTCAAGAGTTTATTTTTTTCTTAAAAATCTCAATATTCTTAAAATGTATTTCTTAAAAATTTCAATAAAATTTACCTTAAATGGTTTATTACAAATCTAATTATTTATCAATTGCAAAAAAGTGTGTACCTCGATAGATAATCTATATAAGAAGTAGTACATTAGAGAATAGTTTATACATTAGAAAATAAATTAAAAAAAAAATGGAAAAAACCTACGCTGGGTAGTATAACTCCTTAATTTAGGTATATTTTGGTATTGAAAATGATATTGGAAATGATTCCATTGGAGATGATTTGATGAGTTATTCTATTTGTTTTTATATAAAAATAATTGTTTATGGCACGAATTGTCTTAAGCAAAACGAGGATAATGAATAATTATTATAAAATGAAGTGCGCTTGAACGCCTTCTCAGAAAACATTGCCTCCATTCAGCGCGGCGATAGGCCTCGTACTATGCATAACAACTGACACGGAATCGGCATAATATTAAATCCGCTGCATTTCACAACGTTTACAGTGGTTGCTATGGCAATGAGGTAGGTCTGCTTACCCTATGCGAGATTGTGTCGCGGAGTTCGAGGCTACTTCCCCTGCATTTTAAACAGCGATGGCGATTAGAATAGTTATGTGTCCTCTATCAATCGGCGGTTTTACCGTAGTTACTATGGTATAGATTATAGATAAATTTTTGTGAAATGTTTCCCATGTATGTACAGGATAATTGCTTATATTTTGACCCCCTCCCTAGCTACTTTATTATAGCAGCTATAAGAAAAGTTTTGAATGAAAGTTGTAGGGGAACATCTAATATTTTATGAAGTGTATTAAAAAAACCTAGTGGCGCGTCCAGGTCACTCCGTATTGCCATTTCTTTACTAATTTCGAATATATAAAGTTCTATATATGTATTCTTAATCCTTTTTGAGGTTTTTTTGAGATTTTGACTTTAAGAGATAAAATTTATTTGTGTAGAGGTGGATACAAACGCATCTGCAAGTTTGACAAGTATAAAATTTTGCGCAAGAATTATCATTCAGACACTCAAGTATGTTTGTATAAAAATATTAATACATGCTTGTCAAACGTGTGAGTAATCCGCACGTTTCCGCATCTAGTGTGCGACCGGGCATATAACTTGATGGCAAAATTCGATACTTACGAATTTAGAAAAAAATTCAATTAAAAAGGGACTTTTGGGTCATCTGCTTCACTAATTATATAGGTTTAGATTTACATAGGCGAATTAGTGGTATCTCACAAACGCCTTTCTAAATTTATTGGTGAATTTATGATGAAGGCATCAAATTCATCTACCTTTTCCTTTGGCGTTTTTGATGGATAAGAAATGGGCAGTATAGAGGTAGTCTCCTGACTTGTCTCTATAATTATTTCTTCTAACGATTTTCCTTCATCTTTATTGCCTCAGAAGATTTCCTTATTTCAGCAAAATTTGAGCTTGCCTTAATTCATCAATTACTAACGTCATCGTTGTTCCTGATGGATTTAGAAACGTTCGGTTTTAAAGGAGATAATTTTTATATTTGAAAAATAGATGGACTTAAGTAAATACCTCTAGATACTCTTTTTAAGATAAGAGTTATAGCGAATTCGCCGCTTTATCTACCATTAAGTCCACGAGTCGCCGCTGAGGCTCATTTGAATTTGTGGAAGATTTTAACTTTTTGGAACAAACTGTTTAATGTAACTTGGCGAGCAAGCAAACAAAATAATACCTTGAAAGTTGTTTATTTTGGTAATCTTCCTCTATTCTAATAATCAAAGTTGTGGAGAAGAGTAAAGAGGGTAGAAGTACTTAACATACAGAGTGCTTCGTGAGAAGGTAGTGACATTTTGCAAAATATTAGTGAGATAAAGGACTTTTGAAACGTTTGCCAACGTTTATCTGTATATCAACAGCTTTGCTAGACGTAAGTCTAGTATAGCAGACATAGTATCTCATCCATCGTTCTAGTTGGCATTGTTCACAATGCGCCAGTTATGCTTAGGCAAGCAGTTCTCTGTACTTGGCTAAGCCTTTGTTCTGCTGTGGTTTGTTGGCATTTGGGCTACCAAGCTACAGCTCCATAAGTTATCGTCGGTCTTATGAAGGCACTATACATCGACTTGGCCACTACATGGTCACATCCACTGATTCACATGTATAAGTGAGTGACTGTACATCGATTATAAATTGCTGTATAAATATAGTAGACAGAGAAGACGTTTGGGCCAGTATTGTTACTATCGATATTGTTGCGGTATTCGTTGATCTACAATAAACATATGATTGTATTACATTTTTATTCTCTACCAGCATTTACGTCATAGTGATATAAATATTTAATGATGATGTCATTCAACATATCCCAGACTCTCATTCAAATTACACGGAATATTAAATAAATTATTTTTTTATTTAATTTCATTATTTGCGGTATTCGTTGATTTATAATAAATCGACGAATCTAATTGTATTACACTTTGACTCCATTGGCATTAGCATCATAGTGATATAAATACTTAATGATGATGTCACTCAATATATCCGAGAATCTCATTCAACTTACACAGAGAATGGAGTATGTTAAATAAATACAATTATTTCCTTAATGTATAATGTGGCATATTAATATATACGCGTTTTCATTACGGTCATTCATTACTACATACATACGTATCGTAATTTACGGGCATATTAGGAGCTTACTCATTCCGAAACTTGTGTATACAGTGAGTATATACTTGTGTGATTCAGCAAAAATGGAAAATCTGGAAACGTTATTGTGACGTGTCATCTTGTAATATTTTGATAATATTTGAAATAATTGTCTACCTATTATGACCAAAGCCGGCGAAAATATGTTTATTGGGTTGAAAAGAGTTACAAAAAAAAAACAATTATTAGTTTACTGGGAGCATTGGAACCTTCGTCGTAGAAACAAATTCATATTCGAAAATTTTTCCATATTTTCCAATAAAAAAAGTAGTTAAAAAAGCTCATCTTCATATGCAGAAGACTGGTGTTTGGTGGTGTTCAGTCGAAGGAGAATAATTTATTGTTGATTGACCCGATCTTCTTTAATGGACTTCCGACTGTCGAATTTTGACGAAATTGCTAAAATTTACTTCCAGCAAGATGGACCATACATTGCTTAGGGATCATTTAGTATTTCAATTAATTCACACTAAAGTTAAAAAAATAGAAAATAAGCTTAAGTTGCTCTAAACTGAACTCAGGCCATCAATTCAGAATTCAAAGACTAAACATGCCAGCCATGTTAGAAAAAAAATTGATAAGGCGTATGTTTTTTTTCGACAAGCCACTTAAGGTCTTTATTAGAACGTTTATTATAAAACTTTACCCCATTTGTCAAAGTAGTGCCGTTTAAAAATGAATGCAAATTCTGGTGCAAAAACCAAAAAACTGGAGCGTACTAAATAGGTATAAACTCTCAGAAGAATATAAACAAATCAGTTACACTGTAAATATCCTGTATTTCTTAAACCATTTGCATAAGGCATGTTGAGAACAATCATCATAATTTCCTCGCTAGTAGGTATTACCATTTCGGATTTCCCATTATTACTGAATAGCTGTATATACCGTGTGTGTAAAGCCGACATCGGCCAGTTATGAAAAAGGATAAACAGAAGTGAGACGACAGATAAGAAGCAACCGCACACGAATCGAAGGTAGTGAGGCAATAAGATCGGCCCTCTCACCACCTGTGTTTGTTGTTAGAACGAGAAATGTAGCATTTGTCCTTTTCACAACTGGCCGATGTGGGATTTACACAAACTGTATAATTCCTATTCTATCCCACTCTTAATACGTTTTTCAAATAGAATAAATAACCGGTTAACAATTGCGTCACTATAAATACATATATTGGCTGGAGGAATCATCTGTTGAAATCCGTGAAAAACCTATCAGAGAAGTATCCATTCTTAAAATAGTCGGAAACCATTAAGTTATGTATCGCTTATTTTCATTTAGAGACCAAATCTGAGCCAATAGATATACGTTCAAAATGTCTTTTTGGAGGACAACTATTTATAACCGAAATACAAAAATATGGTTTTAATTGCTCGCTCTTTTAGATGTTCCAGAAAAATGGTATTGAGGTCAGAATGTACGCATACATAATTTTTCAACATATAATTAGACTAAATCTGTAATAACGTTGGGATATATTTTTAAAACTGTGAAATTGGGATACAACTATAATGACCTTTATGGCGTTTATTACCTTTATGACCTTGATTACCTGTGTGACCTTTATTTATAATTTTTATAAGATTTATGTACTCTACGTCCTATATAACTTATATGACCTTCATGACCTTTGTGACCTGTATGGCTCTTATGGCATATATGATTTATATGATCTGTAATAGAAACGGATGTGGAAATAAAAATGAGACTAGAGTCTTAATAATATGCTAGTTGAATTCTTCCAACTCAAAAACCTATATAAAACGTTATGTCAAATGAATATGCTTGAAGTCCCTAATTAGAATATTTGAAATTTCAGTAAGCCATCAATAATGGAATTGTTATTGTTTGACATTGTGTTTGACAAAGCGCTTGAAATTTCAATTATTTATTTTCAATTCCAAATAATGCTTACTTTACAACACAAAATGTATATTATTAAATATTATGGTATCGGTAATACTTCTTATCGTCATGCAATTGAATTGTTTCATGAAAAATATCCAGAAGTCGAAATTAGCCGTCAAAGTTTGAAAAAGATAGTATGAAAATCTGATTTAACTGGAGATGTAAAATGCGGAAAAAACCAAAAAAGGTCCATGATGACGATGATGCAGCCACAATACTAGTTTTAAATTCAGTCGAAGAAAATCCAAAACTATCTATAAGAAAGAGATCTGCACAAATTGATATTAGCAAGATACACATTCAAAGGATTTTGGCCGAAAATAAGTTTAAAGCTTTCAAACCGAAAATAATACATACGTTGGAAGTTGGTGATGATGCACGTCGATTAGATTTCTGTTTATAAATATGTAGGAGCGAGGCTTACTGTAGATATATATTTTCACAAGAGTATAATTTTTTCCGATAAAAGTACTTTTTCTACCAATGGAGTGGTATCGTCGCAGAATTGTCGTTTTTGGGCACAAGAAAATCCGTCTTTTTCAGTTACTTCTAGAAGTCAAAATTTCAAAAAAGTGAATGTTTGGTGTGCAATTACTTTCAATCCAATAATTGGTCCGTATTTTTTTTACAGAAAATTTAAATCAAAATTCATATTTGGAGATGCTAAACACATTTTTCTGGCCAGAATTAGACGAAGAGAATTTAGAATATAGAAAAAAGCGTATTTTCAACAGGACGGATGCCCCGCCCATTTAGGTCCGCAGTTGGCTTAACAAACAATTTGGAGAGAAGTGGATCGGAAGATAAGGACATATTTGTTGGACAGCAAGGTCCCATGACTTGTCGCCACCTGACTTTTTCCTTTGAGGATTTTTGAAGGAAATAGTTTATCTTGTAGACAGCCGATAGAACACAATATTGATTTACTCAAGACTCGAATCATTCAAGCAGTGGCCCAAGTAAATCAAGAAATAATCCACTCAATATACACATATTTTAGAACGAGACTGGAGAGGTGTGTTGAACCTGAAGGCCGGCACGTAGAATAGTTATGGTGCGTTAATAATAATTTTGCTAATTTTTCAAATTAATTGTTGAATTTGTTCAAAAATCATAATTTCTTCAAAATAAATGTTTTAATAAAATAACATTTTTGGGGTTTATGATTTCTTATTATGTCTGCGCCTTTAGTAAACATAATTTGTTTAAAGGAAAATGGCTATAAGTACTTCAAACGTATAACAATGATCAAAATTGCGGAATCTCTTCAAAATATTTAAAATTGACTAGTAGGTCATATTTGAGTATTAAATTTAATTGCAAACAATTTTTCTTAATAACTCTTTTACATAGCGTTAATATTTAAGGTACTTTACTCTTCATTATTATTCAATTTTTGATATTTTTGAACACCCTGTATGTTAAATTGAACAAACAATAAACTTTATGAATGTTTCAAGACAAGCAAAACTTTTTATGAAGAATGACTTCGTCGAAAAATTAAATTTTTTGTCCATTTCACCTATAGTTAACTCAATCTGGAGACACCCTGTATATTTATTTAGTTTTTTAAATCTGAATTTGAAAATCATTTATGTTTGTTATACGAACCGAACCAAATCAAAACAATCAATTGGGACCAAACCGTGGTATGGACAACGCATTTAAAATATAAACTTAACAGCTATTTCTTCCTTGTCTGCTGTGCTGTGTTCCATCTGACAATATATAACTTGTTTGTGACACAAAATAACAATTTGCGATGTCCAACATTAATAATACAAATAGTAATTGGAATATAAACCTACCTACCTCTCAAAATTTAATAGCGGTCTACTTATGTAGGAAGCTATTTGGACAAGTTCTACCAACCCTTGATTTTGGCATATTTCCAGTTATGTGCGTATTATAACGGAAATAAAGTCTAGTCGTAAAATTTTCCCATTGTAATTGAAGTTTTTATTCGGGTTTAGAAACGGCAACCTATCAGTTGAATCGGAACTATGGCCTTGAAGCTTACCTGAATATGTGATTAAAAGATAAATATATGCCTCCTTCCTACTAATTTATTATTATCTAAAACGACTCTGAACATCTGCTACTGCTTAAAGAATTTGATGTCAAAAAGGTTGCGCAAGATAACGTTCATGATAAAATATTGTAATTTGTTTAAAATCTTAATTGGTTATTTTCAAAATTGTACAAAAGATTATTTATACTTTATACTTCGACATGTATATTGCTTCAATAGGTCTCAAAAAAATATGTCTGTTAGTCAGTCTGTGAACTTTTTTATTTACACTATAACTTGATAATGTTTTAATATATTGACTTGAAATTTGGTACACTTGCGTTGTATTTTTAACACATTTACACGGGTCAATTTTGATATCCGTGTTATGTATATGTATTATATCCAAATGATATTGACACGATCTCATCTGAAACACCTTATTAAATGAACGCCAATGATACATCTCTGATAAATAATTTGTTATATAGCTGGTGACTGGTTTGCAAAAAAATTATTATATTTTAATACTAAGAAGAAGCAGACAATGAGAGTTTTATTCTAGTCAAAGAAATAGTGAAAATTTGAAATTAATTATTAATAACACCCTTTTATTCTGATGTAGACAAGGTACAATTTTTGGATTTTGTGTATGTATAGATTAACTTAGAACTTTATACTATTATGCTCGCCCAAATCGAATTATGCCTTGTCATCGCATGTATTTGTTGATACTTCATCTGAATTTCCAAATATTTCAAAATTTACAAAATTTTGTAAAAGTATAATGAGACACAAGGTCCATACCTAAATGGCCATTTTGACACTCCGTTTTGCCATAGCTTTGCCACTTTTGTAAATTTCGAAATTTAGAAGATACTGCCTTGAGTGGATTTTTTTCTGGGATCAAGTGAGGCTGTTTCTCTTTGAAAATTTAACGTAGAATCCATCAGTACTCTCAAATTTATTGTAGCGTTCGATATAACCATATTCTAAACGTTTTTTTGTAGATATGTAATAACAGTTTGAAAAATTTGAAAAATCGAAATATCACAAAAACGCTAAGGAATCGGACCATGTTGAAGAGGACCTTTTTTGTTCAGCGTCAAATTTCCTGGGCGATCTCAAAGTTTGTAACACGAGTAGCCAAACAGCCTATGTATTACGGAAATATACCTTTACTTTTTATTTATTTTCAAAAATAAAAATAAATTCATAGTGAAAATCAACTACCTACCATAATGCTATTATGAAAAAAAAACACACCCAATTTTCATGATCCTTTTGCTAGAATATATTTAACTTTAACTACTCCACATAACCCAAAATGTTTAATTATTTCCCCCGCGAAAAGAAAGACGTTAAAATTAGGCTGATATATTTTTTATTTTCGTATTTTTTGTAATACGAAATTTTGTCATACACTGATCTAAAGTTACAATATAGATTTTAAATATCCCCATAACGTTTAAATGCCAATATACTCTCTTTAACCCTTTCACGTCCGAATTTATTAATTAATTATTTTGAAATAAACAATAAATTTTCTTAAATATTATGGGTTCTAGTATTTCAGAGGTGACTGGGTTTTACATAATATTTCGGCCAGTCCAGCCATGCTAAAAAATATGGCTGGACTGGAAAATACAATGGAGAGAAAAAATTCAACAAAATCGAATTGAAAGTGATAATAACGTGTTAATTGAATGATGAATGGGTTAATGATAAGTAAGCATTTAGTAGTAGGGACGGTAAATACTTATTTATTTTGTTATATATTAACGTCCCACTTGTTAGTTTTAAGCATTATTGTTTAAAAATATCATATCCACATTTTTATATGTGCCAATATATTTTTTATAGTGCTGCATTAATATGACCAATTATTGTAAACTAGGAGACAGAAATAATCCGGTAAAATTAGATTCGCGCATACCATAATATATAATATTGTGAGGTTTATTTCAAGGCGGGATCTTTTTTAGAACAGAGCATACAAATTTCTCCTTGGGTCTCTAATTAATTGAGCTTATCAACAGCATATGTATGTTAAAACTAGATGAGAATGAAATCTTATCGATTAACATTATTGATAAGTTTATATAAGTAAAGTTTGCATACGGCGACACAACACATAGGCGACTCGTGTAGCATGTGATGGGGGTTACCTTAATTTGATTTGATTACAGGAGTCCTATTACAGCTGGAGCTGTTGTATAACCTATGTTAAACGTTGAGTAGTGTGATATAATGTCATAATAAAATATGGCAAACATGCGAAAGGATATTACTTACTTTCGTGTATTATGCTTACGATGCCTACGCCTCTGTGGCGCGTTCCGTTTCTGCCAACCTTAATTATAAGCATCCGGCAGGCAATGAAAATTTTGGAAGTTTATATTTATGGCGTCAATATTATTGTATCAATTAGATAAAATAATCAAGCATACTGTTAAACAAATCCTCATTTGTTCGTAACAACAAATCGGTATTGGGTATTTCAAAATACAGCATTAACAGTATGATATTTTCAAATTTCAGTCTACGCTATTGTTTTCTACTTTTACAGCGTGTTGAATATTACACATACTTATTATATAATTATTAGGGTTCAGAAAGTTGTTCTCATGCATGGTACACTGCATTTAACTATTACGGCGCTCCCGGCAGGAATGGCAGGAATGGTCACTGGCGTACGTATTCAGGGGCAGGATATACACGTGTATATAATTTACGAGCTTAAAAAATGTAGTTTATACTTTAATTGTCATAAAGTTTTATAGTGCCGACCCTACATTATGGCAGACATTTCCGGACCCTAATAATTATACATAAAAGTATACAGTGATGGCAAAAGTGTAAAACCACGTAAATATAGATACATTGATACGAAATTTTAAATGTAAAAATTAGGGCTAAAAAGCCATGCCTTGAATTTAGACTGAAATATACAGAGTGTTCCAAGAAACGGTGACGTACCAAAGATATTTCTTTTTTTAATGGATTGCTCAATAAATTTTTAAATTTTTCGATAGACTTTGATGAGCTAATTTTAAGGAACTAACATAGGTTCTTGTTATCTAAAGTGAGTATTTTGGGAGCTATTTCACACAAAAAAATCTTTAATGAATACTGAAGAATTGAGATCATATTTTTGAACAATCATAAATTGATGTAAATTAAATTGAAATAAAAAATATGAAATAAATTATAATAATAATAATACTCACCCTATAATTACTCCGAAGAGTAACCCCTTAGATCCTCTCAAGGACCTGTGCGGGAAGGAGTGGCTATTATTATTATTTGCCATGGCGTACTGGGAGCGACTTAAGATTATTTCGGTAACGCAGTTGCTTTACAGTTCTGAGGAAACCCAGAAAACTCAGAACATTACCAAATCTAGTGCATGTGCGGTTGCTTTGGCATCTATGCATCCACACCTATACACTAGTGTATTAGTGGTTGCATATCAAGTCGTGACGGAGAAAGCGAGACAATTAAAAATCGCTACCCCGGCCGGGACTTGAACAACGCGCACAGAGGTATCGCGACTGGAAAGACAGTGCTTTAACCCACTCGGCTACCCGTGCCCCTAATGGGTCAGACATATGGGTGTAATGATAGGTATGACATATCAACGGAACAATGACACTTTGAATACATTGAAGCTGTGAGTAGGAAAATGACAGTCAGCTAACATATGTGTAAAGTATCTCGTAATTACTTCGTTATTACTTCAAGAGTAATTTTTTTAATCTTCTCAATTATTTCCTGAGCCAATTGTGACAACCTAAATAGGTATCTGAAAATAAACTTTGGATTTTATTTTTGCTGGTGGGATTTTTGCTAGACATTGATTTTTAATTTTGTTTGTTTTGAAACATCATGTAAAAGATTTCATATGAAAAAACAAAAATACTTTTTAACCATCCATAGGATATCGTATATGGGTATCGTATATGACATATGTACTTTAGTGTGCTAGGTATCACCATAAACTCTTTCAACTGCCTGTTGTGAAATCTAGAATATGTCATAACAAACCATAGGAATTAAAAACATCTGATATGCTAGTGTCGTGTTTGAAATACCTTTTCATTTGTCTACAACAAGGCATTATTATTCCATCCGATTGAAACAATGATATTGATATGACGAAAATACACTTTCTTAAATTTTCAGCACCCACTGAGTACTGTTAATGAACTTGTTACCAATATTTACGGATAAACATATAGTTTAAACATATACTGTTGATGAAATAGGTTCGATTAATTAAGGAGCTGCGAAGAAAATATATGTTCAGTTTGAAGATAACCATACCCCCAAATTCACCTAAGAGAATTACGTTTTGGTAGTATGTGTGAAGTTAATGATTATGTTAAGGCCTGAGTACTTTTTATTGATTGTGATTATCACAAGTAATGTCATCATTTTAAAGCTGTAAATATTAGGTTTTATAATTCATTACAAACTGTATACAAGGTGTTTCATGAAGTTCAAGAAATATGTTCCTGACTTAATTTCAAATAAAAATCTTCATATGAATATGTGATCAATTATCTGTATTTATTGAACTATGCAAGAAACTCTTCTCAACTTTCCTCACAAATTTGGCCAGCCAGGTCCCTAGAGCTCAATCCTTCAGATTATAACTTATAGGGTTGGACGAATGACTTGGTTTACGAAGAAAAATTGGAAACAGTTCAGGTTTTACCAAAGGACTTTAACGCTACAGCACAATTAATAAAACTGCCCTTCAGGCAATAATAGTTCATTTTTTCACTGTAATGTATTCACTCATCAACGAATGTTGTATACACCGATTTGGAGACTGAAGTTAATATAAATCACTGAAGAAAATAAAATGTTTATAACGGCATATTGTTTCCAAAAGATAATGCAACTCTTTTAAAGAAAATTACACTTTGAGTTTTATTATTGTTGGGCTTTAGACTGTTTGTCATGACATTGGGACGTTACTGGTTTGTGCTATAATATTGACTCTTTTGAAAATATCTAAAGAGTTGTTCAAATGGACATAGCAAAGTAATGTTAGATTGTACAGTGTATATATTTGTTTAGTACAAGGTGATAATAAATGTTATATACGTAAATAATAAACAACAGTGGCCCCAGGATTGAGCTCTGGGTTACATCGCATGAAATTATTTCAATACCAGATAGTTCGTTGTTAAAATTAGTACACTACTTTCTGGTGAATTCATGGGTATTCATTAATTCTTGAATACTCTTAAAATTGTCAAGTACTGAAGTTTTTATTATTAAGGAAATTACATGAGGTACCCTAATACCAGACAACAAACATCCTTCTAAATTACCATTAACCTTCTATTTTCCAAACATGTTCTCATCCTTTTTTTCATAGACTTAAAAACATTGGCGAACACTTGAGGGAATTGTTAATCTCCTAAAATAATTTCCTAATTGTAGTAGCTTCTAAATTTTGTGGTTTTGAAAATAGAGTTTTAATGTGTGGTCATAAAAAGAAGTTGAACGGCGTGAGATTGCAGGACTGCAATGGCCATAAGACTGGTATATTACGACTAATCCTTCAATATTCAAAAAAGTATTCCGAAAATTACTGTTACGGACAGGATTCCGTAAGACTTTTCATTATAATGCAAATTACCCATCAACCACTCTGAAAATTGCATTCGCTGCGGCTGGTTGTTAGGTAACAATTATTCTGGGACTGAGCTTAGACGACAAGCGTGAATATGCAGGTCACGTTTCAGGATAGTATGGCAGATTCCGTAGGATATATTTACTTGCTGGCTTAAGCAACGAGTAGGGGTTTGTGGGTGTTCATCAATAAATTTCACTTAAATTGCTCACTGAAAAACCATATAGACATTGACTAGAAAATTTGGTGCAAAATATGTAGAGATACGAAATAAATAAAATGTTACACGTAACATGTCCCTCAAGTTATTAATATACTGTTGGTAATTTTTTTCGGGCATCTGTATTTTTTCCGGATTAGTAATGGAAACTAATTACCACTCAAAATTATTTTCCACTGACAAGAATACTACGAAATATAGCCAAATCACTGTCCTTGATACCTGGAAATGCCTAATGAAAGTTTTAAGTATACTTCTTTGCTATAAAAATATATCCGGGAATAGAGCCTTTGCAGATGAAAGAAGTCGGCAATTTCTCACCTAATTTTCTCGGTCGTTTACCATACCCTACAGTTCGATCCGTGTTTAAAATCAAACGGGTTTCGTAATTGTTATGCTAACAGTTAAAATGCTAAATATATCCCTCGCCTAACATTTACAAATTAATATTTATTCTTTTGTTATTTATTTATTATCGCCTCGCGTACCTTGAAGCAGTTTTATTTATTAAAATAAAAATCTGTTTAGAATTTGCTCACATACTTTCCCGATTTTATTTAAGTTATAATTGTAATCTACACAGAGATTTAAACCAGTAGTTTGTGGAAATAAGAATCTGAAGTATCATTGTAATGAGAAATTATTTACGTTTCTTTTTATTTCTGACTTATTTCATGCTAGAATAAAAAGAATGGACTGAAAGAGACGCTGAAAGAGTATGAAAGATCGTATTTTAACAAGAATAACTCTACAGGAACAGACAGAAAGTGCACAAAATATTGCCTACGAGTTAAGGGAAAAGCAATGTGGCTGTATCTGCACATACTGTTGTAAGGAGACATTTTAAGGAAGTGCTTGCATGCCCGTAGACCCCTTCGCAAACCACTGTTAATAGTAAGCCACAAGCAGGAACGGTTAAATTGGTCAAAAAAAAAACATGAAAAGTGGTCAGTCGAATAATGGGCTATAGTGATATGGCCCGGTATAGGGGTAACTCAAAAATCATCACTAATTTATGTAGATACAAATAAAATATCATATTATATGTAACAGTTTTCATAAACCTGGAGTAAACTGCAAATCCGTAAAATCAATGTTTTTTAATAGCTCGTTAGACACCCGGGGGGTGCAATTGTTTTCTTCACACAGTTTTAATGAGCATCATTTTCTTGAGATAAGAACTTTAGAAAATGTATGGTGTCTAATACATTTGAACATGACTTTATTTATAATGCTGCAAAGCTCCGTTGAGGAGCAAGAACCAGAAGCGTTTTAGACCTCTCATTCATAAGGGACGTTCAGGAGCGCTCAAAATCCCTATTTTTTTACTCAGCAAACGTGCTCTTATCGATCGATATATAACTCGTCACTGCACTTTCATGGCCCAAACTGGGCATAGTTCTTTATGAAAGCACTGTGTGTCATAGAATGAAGAGACAATCAGCACACAGTGCTTCATGTTTATTGGGGAAACAGCAAAAATCACAACTCAAGTTTAAAGAAAGGAAAAAAAATACTTTGTGCTTCCGGACGGATTCAGGACGTTTTCCAAATTTTGACTTGGTTTTTAAGCCATATTTTTTTTACAGGGTTTCCCAAAAAGTACGCTCCATACGTATGTATTTTTTATAATAAAGTTTTTATAAGGCTTCAGAACTAGTCTCTACTTGTGTTGTAACCTACATAACAACTATTGCTTACAACCTGACACTTTGAACGTCTTAATTTTACTTGTCTCAACGTGTGAAATCTGGGGAAACAGATCTTAAAATATTATTTATTTGTTCAAAACGCTCCAAATCGTAGAAATGTGCTTGTGAAGGAGACATATAATACTTTTTCTCTTTGATGATCAGATTCCTGTTCTCTATGAGCAGCAAGTTGCAATTCACGACTACATCTAGAAGTAAAGAATAACTTAATTCTGCGCTTTTTACTTCTCACTAAAGCGTATTCGAAAGGAATTTGTGGCCTTCTCTGATTAGAGCCCGGTTTATCATTGTCAGCTGAATAGCCAGTAGTATCATATATCTAGTGACACAGGATCATGGTATTTTTTTTCAGGCCCTTTTTTCTTTATTTATGAACTTCAAATCTTCTCATATTAGCTGTCAACTTTTGACATATGTATATGTAGGTATATATAATAAAATAAATATTCATATAACTTTTGGTTTTACTAGAAGTGCTACCAAATCTTCTTTTCGCTTCCTTTCTACGAAAAATTTTCAAATAGGATGCCCTATATAGAGTGTATCAGCCAAATTGAATAAATATCTCCATATGTGGGCCCTGTGAATGAAATTACGTTATTAATATATATTTATTTATAGAAATGTATGCCAAGTGACGAGTCATTGGACAGGGAATTCAAAGAGGAAATCAACGTTGTACTTGAGTTTTACATTTCCTCCGAAATTAACCAGAAAAAAATTAAAAATAACTTTTCATTTCATATATCCAAAAAAATATATTATATAATTTTTAGCTCAGGAGATGCTCGAAATGTGCACCCAGAACATCCTGACAACACCCTAATCTTGGACAAAAGTGTTGTTTGACGTTACTTACCATCTGTGACGTAATGGACGTAATATCTCGATTATATAAAACCAAAAAACAAAAAATATTACAAAAAAAAATACTAAAAGAGAACACCTCCATCTTGCTGGAAATTTATTTCTTGGTATGCTGATTCTTTTTGAGAAATTTTATGCCGATTAATTGAAAACCAAAAAGACCAACCACTTGACTTACTCAATAAAAACCTCTTCATAAACAAATTTTATATTTCTATATTCCACTCTTAACAAAATCTCTTCTGACTCAAAAGATACTTATGGAAACACCATATTTTACCTATTAAAGTAATAAAACCCCCACCACTGCTCCTGAATAGAACACCACTACATTTTAATCGTTCCTGCGCAAAAACATCTGCTTTTTTTGGTACAAAAAATTAGGACAAAAAAGGGCTGGTAAATTTATTCTATATACTACTAAAATTTTGCAATCCTTTCCTTAACCTACAATTTATAGGTACGGGGAAGGGGGTTTGAACCTAAAATCTTAAATAATTAAGAAAAGGTTAAAAAGAGAAAAGGAAAAAAAAAAAAATATATAAAAGAACTAGCTGAAATAAACAAACCCTTTCCATACTGATTATCCTATTTCGACATTAACCAAATTTTAAAGATAAGGAAAATTACTTAGATATAAAAAAAATTACCCCGAAACAGATGGAAAAACCTCATCATTTAGATATACGCGGACACCCCATTTTTAAGGGAATACTAGCCAAAGTCATCATACATAAACTCCGAGTTGTTTTTGAAATGGTTTAGGGAATGTTTTCTGCCAAAAAAGAGAGCTGGAAAAGCCTTGCTTATTTTATATGGACACTCTTCGCATTGCAATGCAATTGAACTCTTAGATTTGGCAACAGAAAACGATGTGGTGCTTCTCTGTCTACCAAGTCATACCACACAGGCACTTCAGCCACTGGACAGGGCATTCTTCAAACCATTAGAGACTTATTTCAAGAAGCGAAGAACTGGATGATTCAAAACAAGGATAGAAAGTTATCAAGAACGACAATTGCTAGACTGATAGGTAACGCGTGGGGTAAATCCGCAACAGTTGCAAATGCAGCCTCAGGATTTAGAGCATGTGAAATATACCCGTTTAATCCCCAAGCAGTCCCAGATCACTTCTTTTCAATATCGGATGCATCCTTAGAAAATACAGCTCAACTTCCTCCTAAAATACCTAACCAAGAAGTAAATTTACCTGTAACTTGTTCAGTGGCTCCTACAATGGCGAATCGAGATCTGGAACCCTCGAAACGCGGACAAAATTTGATGCAAGAACCTGGCCCCTCAAATCGGGAGATAACTTCACCCATACAATCTCTGGTCCCCTGCAATGAGAAGGAAACTCCTTCGAAATATTTACAGGAAATTCAACCACTTCAATGGCTCCCTAACACCGGCGTCTCTAAAAGAAAACAATCGGCTCTAGAACTAACGTCCCCAGAAAATCGTGCGAAGCGCAGAGTATTATCCGAAAAAAAATAAAACTATCGTCAATAAAAGAAACGAGAGGAAGAAATCAATTACAAAGAAAAATAAGGAAAACGCCAAAACTGGTTTAAAGAAGAAAAAGGGGGTTTCTAAGAAGAGAAGAGCACACTTGCCGAGTACATCTGGTAGTTCCTCGAATGAAGACATTGTTTTAAGTTCCTCAGATGAAATCTCTGATGAAAGTGAAGATTTTTGCGTTGGATGTCGCGAGTAGTATTATTCAACAAAATTAAAAGTTGATTGGATATAGGTAATGCGAAAAATGTTCTGGTTGGCTTCATGAGACATGTACCAGCCACAAAGCCATTTGCAACATGTGTGCCAAAAAAATTCAACATAACTAGATAATCACCGCTATTGGGGCGTTTTTGCCGGATACATTGGCAAAAACGCCCCAATGCAGGATATTACAAAAATATATTTATTTGTTAGTACAGTTTAAGAATAACAATTTATTTACTTGTTTTTAAAAAGATTAATGTTAGAAAATAACTTTGTGTTATGTAAATGTCTTACTACCTAACCGATCATCGTCAAAATGGTTATTTTATGAGTTCCATTACGGTTATTTTATTGTTTACCATATTCACATTTCATGGCTTCACACATTTTATGGTTTACCATGTTCATATGAAACTTAAATCGGCAAGAGGATTTTTAAACAGACATAAGGCTAACTTTCAAACTGACATCGACCAGAAAAAACTTTACTTTTTTGAGTTAACTATTGATAAAATCCATTTATTTCTAGTTCCTTTTCTGGTTTTAAAGATGTAACGGAATATTCTGGGTGCACATCACTCGAATATATTTTTTTGTATTTATGATAAAAGTGTTTTTTAAAAAAAAAAAATCTTAATAATTTCGGAGAGAATTTAAAAACCAAGTACAGCACTGGCTTTCTCGTTGAATGGTCTCTCCAATGACGTGTCACTTGGCACAAGTGGCAATGTCGATATACGTCACGATCTACAGTCACGTGATCCATTTTTGCATCCTAACAAGCTAAAAATATCTGCAATAATTAAAATCGCTTGAAATAAGTTCTTAAACACATTAATTATTTTGTAAATCAAGTTATATCTCTAAATTTAAGTGTGCGTTGGCCATTCCACTGGGATCATATTAATTACTAATTCCAACTTTTTACACAAACATATGATAATTTGACAGATAAGGCTACAGTTATTTGATAACAGCTACTCTATAGTAAGTTATAAATTGTTAATTCAAAAATGAAGGAACCTAAATTTTATTTGTTACTTAAATGGGGTAAAGTTTGTGCCACACAGATAGCATTCCATAGTAGTGGTACTTTCTAATGAACCATATTACCAGTATGGAGCTACTCGTATTTGGCAAAAATAAATTTTTGGCCTAAAATATTTTTCCCATTTGAACTGCTATAATAATCAACGTAATTAGTTGTTTTCAACCATCGAACGGTTTTTTTCTAGGGTCACTAGTATTATTAAATTGGAATTATATGGTCATGGTACATAAATTGGTAGCACTGCTAATAAACCTAAAGGTATATAAGTGACGTTCATATATCGAAAGTTGGCATTTGTTGTGAATATAATATGTTGAAAATGTGAAAACTTTGTCGGAATAAATAAAGAAGAGCATACCATGATCCTGTGTCACCCTGTATATATTTCCTTGGAAGATATGAAATTTCAGTGTCTTAAAATACATACACATTATGTACTAGAGTGGAATTGTTCAGTGTACAAATAAACACTTTCAGTGTACAGATAAACACTTAAACACGTTTTCCATTAACACTACACTTTTACTCAAGGTTCACCTTTTAGACGAGGCAATTGTCAATATGATGTCTATATCACTTTACTTTTCGATTAATGTCGATAATGGAAACCGAAAGTGGATTAACAATTTGAAATGTAAATATTCATTTTACTTGGCGCATTCGCCAAATACTGTTATGATTTTGAATGCCATGGTTGTCTTTTTTTAATAGTATGCATAAGAACGTAGAACGGTAAATGTTGGTTTTTTTTTTAATGAAATAATCCACAAGCTGAAAGTTTCTCATAAACTGGGTCGTGCTTGATAAATGTGTACTAAATAGACTAAAAATAATGCACAAAGGACTGTCGAGGAAAGTATTCCAAAAATGCAAAAAAAAATATGTGGGGGGCACATAAGCTGCATTGAGAGGCACACAAAACATTTTTTTTGAGCAGAAAAAACTATAGAAGGAGGTGAAAATTTTTTTTTTTTTTGAGAATAAATCGCCAATAGAAAAAAGTATAAAGCATATATCAAAATATATTCATTTACGATTCGTATATTTCATTTATGTTCTATCACATACCTCTATGAGCCTCCCTTTTTATTAAAAGAGTTCGGAAATGTGATAACTAATACAGAAAGAAATAAAAAACAATAAGAAGTGCCTGGAAGTGTAAAAAAACGTAAAAAACACGATCCGATAATTGAATATGAACTTAAAATAACCCGCAGCGAAAATCTTAAATAATTGTACTAAATTGTATTCAAGGACAATTATTTAAGATTGAAAAAATAATATTTGTGAGAAGGGATATATCCAGAAATATAAGAAATTATTGTTGTAACAACTTGAAACTCAAAATTTACTTACAATATTCTTAAAAAAAAATATTCTTCCATTACACTGTTGATAGAAAAGTACATACTACATTGCAGGAAATTTGTCTGTACCCCTGGCCGAGGAATGAGCAGTAGACACACCCTGGAATTGTATCCGGAGCTCATTTTTGTTGTAGCATTTTTATACCAGAGCATGGGACCTACATAATATTTTATGGCGTAATTACTACACCTAAGTAATAAGCTATAGTAGCAAACAAAAACTTCAAACAATATCTACTAAAATGAATTAAAAAAAATGCGTGCCCCACCCGAAGATCTTCGAAACGGCTTGCAAAATATTTGCGAAATATATTTTTTTTCATTTGTAACTTTTAGAAATTTTGAGATTTGTAGACGTTATGGTGATTTTAATTATTATTCCACATCAACCTTTTGAGATTTTACAATTGTTGTATCTTTAAGCGAATTTTTTTTTACTATTATTATAACCTCACTTGGTAATCATCCCCCAAATATCATGTGGGACCTACATGTTTCCTTACGAAAACACGAGAATTTATATAACTTATCATATGTCATATAACATAAATAATAAGTAAGTAGTTGTTTGTGTCATTTTAAATAATTATTAGCTTTTTATTAATTGTATCAAATTCAAATGATTGTCACTGCCTAATTCCAGTATTTTAGGATTTTTGCCTTATTCAGAACGATTCTCTCAAATCCAGAGCTAATAATAAGTTCATTAACCTTTAACCCGAGACGTTCATAATTTTTACCTGATTTAAACTGACTGTCGATATGATATACCGCTACTGTTATTATGTTCACAAAATAAGAAGAAAAACACAAGTTTTATTATCACATACAGAACAAAAAGAAAATAACAAAAAATAGAGTTTGACATCTTGTATTTTACGTGGCGGTATAGCATACCCATGGTCTTAGGTTAAGAATTAATAACTATTACAGAAAGGCATACGTAATACCTACCGTTAGTATAACGTACTCTTAATTCCTCCACAAAAGGATTATTTAAAGAAGTTTAAATTATGAATTTATTTTAATTTAAATGAGAAAACCTTTTATAAGAATAGGTAAACTAGGATCAACATATTATACTTTCCATATGTTGAGTTTATTATATCATTTAAATGAATAAATCTTAAAAACAGTAATCGTATTAACTAGCGTAATAAATAGGAAATAGGTCAATAATTATAGTTTCCTTGCTTGAAATACTTCTGAACCAAAGTTGTGTGTTTTTTAAACGCCCTGTATATTATTACATTTTCTGATTTCTTGAATTTTTTCCCTCTTCAAAAATATATAACGTGTCTATGTTTCCTCTAGCAAGTCGTGGCATATTTCATTTGAAAGTATTAATAAAAATGCTTGATTAATAAAATAACCTTAAAATTTAAACAAATCTTAAGACAAATTTAAACAGAATTTTAAAGAAATACTAAATCTAATTTTTCAAAGAGCATAATTAAAAAATAATCAGAAATGCTGTATTTTCGACATACCTACATATGTAGGTATCTACTTCGAATAGTCCTTGGTAATTTTAGAATTTTAATTTACTATATTAGGATTAAGGTCATTTAAATTTGATAGGAATTCTTGTCTGTATACATCCAAATTTGCATTAGTATCTTTATAACCTCATAGAAAACTCTGTTCAAAGGGGTAAGGTCTGGGCTGTTTGGAGGCCACTGGGCAGTTTCGCCTTTACCGATAGATACATCAAACTTATTTAAACAATTTCTTAGTGCTGCAATGCTCAATACTTTTTCAATGACATTTCTGTTAACGTTCTTGGTTTTTTTGCTCCTCGGTGGTCAATGGCAGCTGTGATCCGTTGTCGCTAACTACAACTATTTTTAACTTAAATGTCGCCACCTTCTCAACAAACACAGCCATATTATATATTTTTGAAAAGAGAAAACTTTGAGGAATCAGAATATGTAATAATATACAGTAATATACAAAAACACAACTTATCTTCAGTTTCATGGTTTCTTATGTTCAATTGTTTTTTCTTTTAGCATATTTTAAAAACATCTAAAACCTAGAACTTCTGTCTGAAGAAATTTTTTTCTAATTTAAATAACAAAATAACTTCGTTGGTAAGACCTGATAAAAAATAATATCGCTGGTAAGACCTGTATAATATGTAATGTCTCTCGGGTATGGCCGTTCTAAATCGTATTACTTTAGCAATGCGCTAGGCTGGTAGCACTGTTCCTACATTTGATGAAGCGTTATTTACAACTGTATTTTAATGGGTTTAACACTGTTTTTTGCACTTTTTACATTACTCCTCTACTGTTCTGTATGTTTTGTATAATATCTAATTAGATCTGGAAAACCAATTGTAAGTGAGAAATAATGTAAATTATGCATTGCCGAAATAATGAATGCTAGAAACATAAACATACCACTGTTATATCACGCGTAATATATGATTATTTTTGGAAAAATATTCCTTATTTTACAGTGTGATAAATAACACACATGTCGAATCCGTAATTCAATGAACATACTGTTTATTTATTCATTTAGATATATTTAATACTCGCCGTGATGCCTCTGTTTGATTAAAAAATTAAGACTATTAGGCAAGGTTGCAGACCTTCTATTTAACGTATCCCTAATAATTATTGTTGAAAAATATCAAGACGAACCACAAATACTATTAGTCAATTATAATACTTACAAAAGAATAGTTTGAATTGTAAAGTAAAAGTTTAAAGTCTAACAAACAAATACTGAGTTGCATGATGGGCTACAAACCGACCTAAGAAGGTATTGGAAATCACGTGCTCGTCACGGTTCACAACAGTTGATATATTCAGTGATGGCGTAGGAATTTGTTTTATTTAAGGACTAATAATAAATATCAATCATTACGACATGATATAAGAAAAGTAAAAGCAAACAAATTGTTATTAATTAACATAGTTTCTCTTTCTTTTTCTCGATAATGCAGATGTTTTATAATATGTCGCAATTTAGGTCATGAAAACATGGCACTGTAAATTGTAATGGCACCTTGGGGAAATTAAAATAAATTACAGTCAGCCTAGCGAAACGTTTTCGTAAACAATAATAAAATTTCTATTTCAAGAAAGAAAAATGTAACTAATTTTGTTCAACTGGGAGTGGACAAGTTCTTTTAGTTTATTTTAACGCTCTTTGAAGTTTATCAAAGCTAATAAGATGTGTGGCCACGTCTTTAACAGGCCTGTCTACGTTAGGATATAATTTTCAAAAGAGTAAAATGTTATTTATTCTTAACCTTTAGATGACGGGCATTTGGGGTTTATTATCCCCTTAAGAAATTGCATACAAAAAGTAGCTTATATCACAGATTGATCGTGGGTAAAGTGTTGATTATGGGTCGGCAAGTATAATGGATTTCCCTTCCAGAAGGGTGACGCTAATGTTAAATTTTTTCACTTTGAAAAAATTAAATTATTTGACTTAGAAATTGTTCTAGAAAGTTTTGACGTTGCTCTTCACGAATCTGTTATTACATAGATTTTTGAAATTCAGAATTGCGGATGCTGGAACGAAAGAAAAAACGCATTATAATAATGAAAATATGTAGAGGAGTGATTTGGGGTTAGTAATTGCGAATCAGACTGCTACAATTTAAAATGGTGGACATAAAATGGCGGATTCAAAGTAGCGGATTCAGGATGTCAACTTATAATAGAAAAATGATAGAAATAAATTAATAAAAGAAAATAATAAAAATATACGTCAACAACTTTGACAGCGTATTAGATTAAACATTTTTATAATACAAAATGGCGGATTCAAGATGGCGATCGTAAAACCATAAATCACGATCTAGGAACTATTGAATACATATTTTCATCAATATTATTTGATTTTCCACTCCCTTTCGGAAACCATAATTTGTTAAGAGCGATTGAAATTGCTGATCACGTAACGATGCTGCACATATCACCTAAACGAGAAATATTCATCATATAGAGATATCCAAAAAAAACACATCATCAACTCTGGCTATGAACGAGAGCGATGGAAATATCGGTCATGTCTAAGCTTTTCGGTTATATCAAACTTTTGACAAGTGACTCTCACAATTTGTAAAATAAACAATGGCTGTCATATGATGTGACAATCTTGACAAGTGGATGAGATTATAAATTCGATTAAGAATAGAAATACGTCTTTTTTTTCTGGGCCAACTTTGATGGCGTTTTTTTTTGGATGTCTCTATATGATAAATTCAAGTGATAATAAAACATTTTGGTATTTTGAATTTATTTTGACACATTATATGACATTTTCAATTCGCACATATGAACAATGCTCATGTATATTATTTTTGTCAACTGGTATTTTGATTGCACCAGTTTGATCCATCCAACTGAAACAGTCATATTGAATTCCAAAAATCTGAATGTGCACACTTTTCAGTGCGATTTCGAATAAATTTGAAATTTTGGATCCGCCATCTTGAATTTTTAAAATCTGATTTCAGATTCGCAATTGACCCTAAAACCCCAAAATAATAATGTTTGAACAAAAACGAGGAACCTTTTTTTGCGCCAGTATACTGGATTTCCCGTCCTATAAAGGTTAAGGATACTTTTATGTGCTGTAAAAGTTTTTTAAAGTGATGTTGAGAATTTGAAAATTTTTAGTTCACATCTAAAAAAGTAAAGATACATAAGTGGTAATTGCGTATTTGATAACAAATATAGACGCATTAAAACGTTAAAATAGATTTGCTGATCCTGTTTTAGAAAAGTATAAGCATTTAATTACCTACTTTCTTTAAGAGTTACTTGTACTAGAATCTCCAAAAACAGTTTGATATTGATATATTTTTACACATTTCACATTTCACAGTACTTTCCAAAATGTTGCATTGTTCCAAAGCTGTCATACTGTTTCCATACCACGCACCTAAAGTAAAAAAAGATACTATAAAGTGTTATAAGCTATTCCAACAAGTCAGGTTTTATTTTGCAAATACTCATAAATGCAATTTTTGTGTTACATATTTTATATACACGCTGTTATTATTATTTTGTTATGCAGTTGAATAAGTGAACAAAAAATATATAGGAAAATGCAAATTATTTAACCAACGGCCGAGATGCGCTTAGATAATTCCTACGTGTACACCTTTACGTCATTTGAGTATATTTTTAAACCTATCAGACTATGCTGGATATGCGTCAGTTTACGTAAAACCTGATTATATATATGTATATACTGTTCCGTTTTAAACCCACCAGACGGTAATCATTTTGTTAACCGTCCTTTAAATATACTACAAATGTTTTACGAAATATTTTCACAGGAAATTAGTGATGACTACAAGTTTGCAATACATCATGTCTGCCATTTATTAGTGTTTGGTAATACTCGTATTAATATTATGGCTGACTGAAGCGCTGAAATCAGGTGTACCAGCTGAAATATTCAATCCACTGTTTTGGTAACTATTTGAGATATTTGTTGGGTAAAACACTTTAACGTTTTGTGATTTAAATAGGCATAAATATAGGTAATGTCGTCTTTTTTATCTGGGAATATTGAATACAAATTCGAGGAAAGTAAGTAGCGTAGGATACTGGATAGAACACTTTGGTAGCTGCAGTCGGCCTACATAGTTTTGTGGTTGGTAGAGACACATCTATTTATACTTTACTAAGGAACCAGAAATGTGTAGTTAAGTTTGGTTTGGAGTCGTTACTGCCAAATATCTTATTTTTGATTCCTGTGTGTTTTTTAATTCGTTGCTATATTTGATTCTCTATATCCACCGGGTGATAAAATGAAAGTACTTCCTTATATCAAAGTAAATAAAAAAACGAGTCGCAATATTATTTTTTCATACCTACTCTTTTCTACATCCTTACTTATATACATACGATATACGATATATGTATATAAATATGTATGTACACTCGAACCCCTCTTAAGTCACCTTCGCTTATTTCACATCCTCTCTGATTTCACCACGTGTTCCCCTATTATGTCACGAAACCTTCCCTCTTAAGTCGTCGCCTGTAAAAAGTTTTAAAAATATGGACACCTAACCTTTGAAATAGGTTAGGTGTCTTTTAAAAATATTTAACCTTTAAAATATTCATTCAAGTAGAAAATTGAACTTTGTCACGTACGACTGGGTACACTTACGTTGATTTTTTCGTTCAGTTGGCTCATTTTTCGTTATAACAAGTGCTGTGGTATATCTCTAAATATTTCTTTTTGCAGCTAAAACACGAAAAAGTTGAGATTATGATCGCGACTTAGGAGATACCAAATTTCACGACTTAAGCGAGACAATGATGCACTGATTTGGTGACTTAAGAGGGGTTCGAGTGTATGTGTAATAATTTTAGGCTTTCCTTTAACTTCATTAATCACAAACGTAACTTGCGTTCATTACTTTCCTATCCAATTTAGCAGGTGTTAAGTGCAGCCAGCGCAATTGTTAACAGTAAGCCTTATTTCCGTTCTCGTTAGAAAACTAAAAATAAATACAATAATAAAACAGGTCTTATTTTTATCACTGCTCTGTTTTTCCAAGTGTATGAAGAATACGTTGTCCTAGGTTATTTGGCACATTTAACAGTCGCCTGGAAGTCATAGATGTACGTTAAAGAATTAAATTATGCTCGAGTTGATGAAAACGAAAAGAAACATTTCTCCATTCTGCGAACAGTATGTTCATGATAATAGAAAATACTGCAATATCAGTATTATCGAGTAAGTTGCAAATATGTTAATAATGGTTTTGTGTTGATATATTAGGTACTGCCATGAGTATTATACCAATATTTTGCGCAATGTTTTGTGAATACAGTAATTCGCAAACTAAAATGTTTCCACTTCCAACCAAAAATGGTACTAATTGAATATATAAAAGTGGTCATCAAAAAGATAAATACATAAACAAAAAATATCAATATCAGATATTATAACCCCGCAAAGATTTACACATTGTAATCAGAAAAAAAAATGGGGTTTTCCATTCTTTTTTTTTTTTTTTTTTTTTTTTTTTTTTTTTTAAATACACATAGTTTTTTCTGCAAATTTTTACTAAATTAACGGAAAAAGAAGGGAGGCAACCCCCCCAACAAAAAAAAAGGAGGGGAAAAAAAAAGGGAGGGGGGTTTCAAAAAAAAAAAATAAAAAATTAATTTATAAAAAAAAAAAAAAAAAAAAAGGGGGGGGGGAGGAAAACAAAAAAAAAAATGGGGGGGGGGAAAAAACCAACACTTTTATATTTCCACACAAAAAAAAAAAAAAAAAAAAAAAAAAAAAAAAAAAAAAAAAAAAAAAAAAAAAAAAAAAAAAAAAAAGGGGAAAAAAAAAAAAAAACCGTTTTTAAAATGGTAAAAAAAAAAAGGGAAAGGGGGGTCCAAAAAAAGAAATGACGTACATAGACCAAATGAACTTATCACACTAACTAATCTGGTCCACAGTCAAGGAGTATGACATTATGTTCTCAAAACGGATAAAGTCGGTAAAAGATCCATATTTTCCACTTTAACAGTGACCGTCAAAGTGATGTAACAGTGATGCCGCAGATACGATTTATTTGGAATGTATAGCCCTTTTAAACACTAACAGAAGGTCAAAATTAATGGTGGGTTCATGCAGAAATTTTTAGTAATAAGAATAAGAATAGTAATAAGCATAAAAGTTAAACCTTCGTTTTATAATGACCCAGTTCATGCAGTAAACATAATTTTTAGTAATAATTTTAAAAATAAGGATTTGCTGCATGAACTGGGTCATTATAAAACGAAGGTTTAACTTTTATGCTTATTACTATTCTTATTCTTATTACTAAAAATTTCTGCATGAACCCACCATAAGAGTTATTGTACTTATTTATTTATAAGGACGAGGAGAACTAGTCCGAGTTACATTTTCTGTCTTATCATGCAGGCTTTATATTGATTTGCACTTTTGTACTTGTTTGTCTTCAAATGACCTGCCAACATAAAACATGAGGGCTACAGAAGCACTGTAGAAAATATGATTGAACAATTTGAAAATGTTCTACTTAACTGACAGAATCCAAGTTTGGTTCTTAACATATTTATTGACGCAAAACGATTATTACAATGTCTGAACAATCATCTAGTAATGCCTCAAATGCCTCAGTATTTAACATGTCAAGAAAGCGAATGAGAATACGCACGATCGAGATATCAAGGTCTGTGACCGAAAAAAAATGACCTACTTTCGGTCGCGATATCCAACCGGAAGCGGAAAAATCCTTGGGGATCGCGACGGATTACACTCCCTCACAAAAAAAAAGTGCTGAAATGCACATACGATATACGGTCTCCGAAAGATTTTTTTCCCGCTGAACACGAATCCGGTTTCCTTAATGAACTGTAATCTTCTGTAATAAACTGTAATAATTTCCCTAATGAACTTTATGTATGATATATAGTTTCCGAAGTATTTTTGTCCACTTGCAGTGTGCCATTCCATGCTTTTGCACTTGGTTTTCGGGTCGTACTTAAACACTCAAGTCTCATCACCAGCAATGACACGTTCCATAAAATGAGGATCATTTTCAATCGATTCCAAATCGCTGTTGAAGGCTGAAAAAGGCGTGTTGAAGTTTTGCAAAAGTATCCATTGCGCTGTGTCCAAGTCTGAAGCAAAACCTGAATAGAAACCGTTGCTCAAAATTAATGTCACTCATTTTTAAAACACACTAGAAAAAAAGGTTTACGAAAACAACCACAAAGAACAAACAAATGACTCTAATAAGTTCAAACTTGTAGTGAAGGTGCATTACATGTTAACCTACCGCCCTTCCAAGACCGTCTCCACAGTGTTGCTAGACCGGGCGCTACGTTGCTGGTCTCATTACTGAATTTACACGCTTCGTATGTTAAATATTAATTATATTTAACTATTTGGAATTAATATATGAATTGTGATAAATTTTATGTGTTCTGTCACTCTGCAGCCCTTATGCATCAGCCGCCGCTGGTTGTATGTATTTTTGTACGAATTTTCTAGTGGCCACAGGTGGTTACATTTCGGTTCGGAACTTATAACAAAATAAATTAATTCATAACTGTTATCTAACAGAAAAACACTTCAACATCTGTTAGTTCCTCATCCGATGCATGAAATGTGACATAATGTAATAAATCGATATTGAGCGATGGTTGTGCTAATGATGTTACCCGAAAGAGACTTGTTGCGTTAAGAGTATTAAATAAATGTTTATTAAGGTTTCGTGTGTAGGTTTCAGTTATATGATATGCATTATTTGTTTGGGGCCATTCACCACATTGCTCCTCTGTTTTTGTAATGCAGAGACAAAGCTGTTAGAATTATTGGCATCTTAGGTTATAGAGATGACTTGGAAGAAATGTTCAAGGAACTAAAAATACTGACCTTACTCCCTATACACACTTCAATGTTTGCTAGATATTAAAACTAATTTACATCTATACAAGCCTCGGAATCTAATTCATCCACACATGTATCAACCAGTACAAACAATTCTTTAAAAAAAAAATATAACAGAAAACAGACGGTTTTCTGTTGTGTTCTGAATTGTTTACGAAAGATTTCTGATGAAATGATTTCTTTCTTTTGGATTTTAGTGACCTATGATAATTCTAAAACTTTCATTTTGACTAGTAGTGATATTCGTTTTTTTTGTATATTTTTATTTTGTACTGTGTGTTATTTGCATTTTATTTTTATATTTTTTGTTCTTTTTATTTATAAAATTGTATGATTTGACCTGTGTATAACACCAATAAATTATTTATTTGTTTATTTATAGGTATACTGAAATACATTTATTTTGATCAATAAGATATATGCAATTATGTAGAAATATGTAGGTATACTCATACAAAATAATGACCTTTTCTTACATACGAAAGGACTTGAAATAAATAGTTTTTTTGACATCATCTTCGTTGTTCTTAATAGTAGTAAGTGTTTAGTATTTTTCGACTTGAATTTTGATATGGTTTTGATTTTAGAGCTGAGCACACTCTTGACGATTAACTTTCTAAACGCAACATTTTGTAATTGTTAAGGTTTGTAAAATTGAACCCGATATTTCAAAAGATTTCCATATTTTGTGAACACTGTAGAGGGTGATCAATTTATCAGAGAGTGAGTTGTTTCAGAAACGCCCGCAAAAACAATATTTTTGTGAAAGGAATATTACTTTAACTTATTACCTTAATTATTACCTTAATATCTTCTTATTACCTTAATTATTACACTCACTTGTTTATTATTACCTTCACTCAAAATTAAACCAAAAATAAAAAACATATCTCAACGACGCTAAGTAATATACTTTACTTTGTCGTTACAAAGGTATATTAATGATGTTATTTTTCTACTTAACATTTTTTTGTAATTTGAATATTGGTATTGGGAGTTTTTCTCGTAAACTGCTAACTAAATATTTATAATTTCTGAGAGTGTTCAATTTACTTGTGCTCAAAATTAAAGCAAAAATAAAAATATATCTCAACAATGCTAAGCGTCGCAACGCCTAAAAATTGTTTCAGTAATATACTTTACTTTGTCGTTACAAAAGTACTTATATTAATTTATGAGTTATTTTTCTACTTAACATTTTTTTGTATTTTGAATATTGGTATTAAAAGTTGTGGTCGATTTATTGTTGAGTGTATATATATCTTGTTCTCGTAAACTGCTAGCTACATATTTATAATCCCTGTAAAGAGTGTTCAACATACTTATCTTAAATTAAAAATTAAGACGAAAATAAAAAATATAGCTTAACATTGCTATCGAGGCGTCGTGGCGCCATGAATTTTTTTGCAACATAACTAATTACATACATTTTTTACGCCATAGTAAATATTTGTTGATTTTTGCATTCGTTTGGTATTTCTTTTTTTAATATTTGCATTATTTCAAAAGTTATGGGCCATTTCCTCGTGTATCCTCTATAGTAAATATCACAACATTTTGTTTTGTGTTTTGTGCACAACTCACTTTATTCGAATTCAAAGAATAATAACAATTACATTAATAAACATGTATTTACTTAGTTTTCCACATAAAAGTTAGGCCAAACACTGTAACAACAGATGAACATGTTAGAGCCACCTACAAACATACATTCACACTCATTCTGAAGTAACAATTTGAGAGGCCTTAAGAAAACTGAAATAAAATCAAACATTGTTAAAACATAATTTTTACGATTATAAAATACTGAACACACAGGAGCCAAATCCTGGGAGTTTTGAGAGTTGAATACGATTTATTACTCAATTCTTATTTGAGGTAAGGGTAAGGAAATTGATATATTCTTTACAGAAATTATATTCATTTAGCTAACAGTTTACGGAAAAAACTATATATTGCACTTAACAATGAATCAACCACAACGCATTAAATAATCAAAATACAAAAAAAATGTAAAGTAGAAAAAAGAACTCATAATTAATATACATTTGCAACGATAAAGTAAAAATGATATGTTGCTGAAAAAATGATTTTGTGGCATGTAGATATATATATTTTTTATTTATGCCTTAATTTGAGTGAAGGTATTTTGTTGAATTCCGCTTGTCCTTCTGATTACAACGGTATAGCCTACGTTGTATTTTCTTCCACAGATTTCAGAAATAACACTATTTCAATATTATAAAATAAACACATAATTCATGTCTTGGTTCCTTTGTTGCTTATGTTTGTGAAACACACATTTTAAGGGCTATTAATTATTTGTTTAATATACATATATTTTTTGGAAATGATGATTATTAGTACCTAATGAATAATACATGTATTTATTTGTGAAATATTTGTTTTATCAAAGCAGACAAAAACGTAAAATGATAAGTTAAAAGATTCACCCAAAAATTACAATTTATTTAAATGTTTTCTTTCGTAGCTACCTTAAATAATCATTTGACGTATTTTAATTTACTACACTTATCTAAAAAAAATTACGTCATATTTCCGAGAATATTATTTTATATATTTTATATAAGTTCACCCAAAAATTACATTTTAGTTAAATGTCTTATTTCACACCTTATAATCATTTGAAGTATTTTACCTTAAATAGTACTTATTTACAAAATATGTTAGACACATTAATAACTCTTAAAACATACGGGCACTGACATAAGCAACAAAGAAACCAAGACAGCAATTTTTTTGTTTACTTTTGACACAAAAGAGCAACTATCCACAGTATCCACCGCTTACTATAAATTACGTCATATTTCCGAGAATATTATTTTATAAATTTAATGCATAATAATTTAAAAACCCGTGGAAAAAAGTATGACATATGTACGTTATGTCGTTGTAATCAGAACAACCGAAATACAGGGTGTTCCATTAAGACAAAATAATTAAGCAATGGTTACATTTTTGTTTCAATCTTTTTTTACAGCATAATTATACCCCAGAAAATATAAGTTACCCCAGTAAAATTATGTTCGTAACTCTAAACATAAACTTAGAGAAAAGGGGGGTGGGCATTCTCACGAACTCGCCCTGTACAGTGAAATTACTGCTACTGTTACTGTACTACGACATTATGGCGAACATTGTACTATATAGACAGTATGAAATTTGTAATGTGTTCTATCTACATTAGACGCCCAAAGTTAATGTTATAACACTTGTTTGGAAATCCTTTTTTCGCCTCATCCGTTAAATCTAAACTCGTCTTTTAATAAATCGATTTCCGGAGTAGTAACGTAAATAATTGAATTCTAATCCAAGATGAGATTCTCGTCTGTCAATTATGTGGGAGCAAACGACTGTTATTTTTATGGAATTTCAAAATTTCGCAGATTGAAAATTATTTTACATATATCCGACTTATGTATTATCGATAATAGGTAAACTAATTGATCTCTATTACTTAAAACTGACTAATGATCGTCCATAGCAGTTTGGTTGTTTGCATTTCGGCAACAACCATAATAATTTAAAATTCGTGGTAAAAACTTGTCTCTTATTCTCGGGCAACGGTTCATAAATGTTATATTATGCCGTTGATGTATACATAACTGCATATACAGGGTGTCTACTTATTCGATGGGATTGCATTGGAAGATAACATCTAAATCGTAAAATATACGAGATCGGTTATACTAGAGGAAAATTGCGTAATTATACTCGTATTATGGCTCATGAAGGAGATTTCATACGACAAGTTTTTTTTTGCAAAACATTACTAGTACCTACAAGGTTTTCATGAATTTACTCAGTTATTTCCACACCCACGTATAAATTTTTTAATTACTTTATATTAATAACTTTTTAAATTTTATTAAACATTTTTTTTTTATTTAATTATTTAATGTTTAGTAGAATGAAAGGACCCTTATGTACGATCGTCGAATTTTACTGATGGTAGAAAGGGTAGGGCCTTTATACTAATACTGATGTACCGGTGGGCAAATTTCGATGTTTTTATAGGGTATCTCGGTAACTAAGGGCTATGGAAAAAGAACCCACCTTTCCCGACCTCTTTTTTCGAGATAAATTCATTGGTGAAAACCAGAATTTGCTATATCTTTTCTTTTCATTTAAACGAAAATTATTTTTTTGAGTTTTGATTGCATACGGTTGTTTGTAAAATTAGAAGAAACTTTTCACTTCTACACACTTTTTTAAGTAGAATAGACTTCCAACAGATTTTTATATCTTGTGTAGTTTTCAGTTATGGCATAAACTCATTTTTTTAAATGGAAACCATAGTTGGCTATGATTTAGCTAAAAAGAGGATTTTTTTCTCTTTACAACGATATATAGTTTGTGGGGTCCATATAGTTTATGCGGAAACAGTTAAAAATTTTAATTTTTTGTATAGGTATACTTACTTTGTTTTTTCTTTTAGGAAGAGTAAGTTTCAAGTAACACATTGTTACAACAATGTTTTAATAATAATAACTGTTCTATGGAAATTACCCCGCGAAAAGTAACATAAATACATAGTAACAATCGTATATAATGATTGGTATATTAAACTTAAATAACTAATTATGACATTTAGTGACTAATTAATAATTAATTATAACATATTCATAACAAGAAAGTTTAACACACTTAACAATCAAATTTGTAACAAATAATGTATGTAAAAAATACGGATACAATATATTTTACAAAACAAAACTAGACAGATTAAAAAAAATACGACATGATTATTTACCCAAATTTCTCTTGTTTGCGATGCACCTACATCGCTTTGAAACACTTTTTGTTGCATTATAGATGTGAATATTTGAAACGGAATTCAGACAGTCTATAAGATTTTCCATTGAACCAGTGCATTATTTGTTTTTTGTACAAATTTCTTTAATGTTCCCCAAAAAAAAGAAATAACGGAGAGAAAAGAGGCCACTCGGCCCATTTTCCCTATCCATTCTCCCCTAGATTTATATTTAATAAAAGATTATGGGGTGGTGCCCCTCTTTGAAAAAATACACTTTTTTAAGGCTTCTAAATTCTTCTACTATGTGGTAGTTTATCATATTGTAATCTTGACCATTTAAATTTCATAGTTGGTAAGCTAAATCGGTTATTATATAGGCACACCATACACAAACGAAACGTCCTTGATTTTGAACATCAACAGCTGATGAGGATTATCTTCAGACCAATAATTTTTTGTCGGTTGAAAATCCCACTACTTACTAACTTTCATTTCCAAATATAAAAAAAAATCTTGCCATTAGGTACCAATTGCAGAAATCCAGTTAGGATATTGAAGACTTTTTTCATGTATAAGGTCTAAATTTGTGTTTTTTTATAACTGAAAGTCCCTTCGCGATATACCAGACCTGCTTCAATTTGCCTACTTGAAATTGAAGATTTACACCACCATACCAACAACATTTATGGCAACATCCTCAGCACTTGAATACGATAATTTTTTGCTTGGTTTATTAAATCCTCCGTATTCAACGAGGTTTTCTTTTAGTCTACCAAAGATGGACATATTAGGTTTCTCCTTTCAGGGTAGGATTAAAATATGCTTCCGATGCACTTAGAATATATCCATTTTGAATAAAACACTCTAGCATATTAACCTTTTCTAATGATACGCCATCGCGCCTTGTCAATCTTTAATCGAAACTTTAAAACTATAATGCAAGCAAAACCAAACATAAACAATTAATCAAACAGTAATGTGTAACTGTATATTTACATCCCAATATCCAACTGTCTGTTTTCAAAATGACAGGCGCCTACTGTGCAAAATCATTGAAATTACTATACTGTCCTTTATTAGAAAACATGTTTTTAACTTTTCCGCTAAACACCACAAGACCCCACAAACTATATGTTGTAAAGAGAAAAACCTCTTTTAGCTAAATCATAGCCAACTATGGTTTCCATTTAAAAAAATAGAAGTTTATGCCATAACTCGAAAACTACACAAGATATAAAAATATTTAAGGAAATCCTATTCTACTTAAAAAGCCTGTAGAACGCAAACAGATTTCCAATTTTACAAACAACCGAGTTACGACACCACGAAAACTCAAAAAATCAATTTCGTTTACAACTGAAAACGAAAAGAATAGCAACGGTTTTCACCAATGAATTTCGAAAGAGGCCGGGAAAGGTGGGTCATTTTCCATAGCCCTTACATACCGAGATACCCTATAAAAACATCGAAATTTGCCCACCTGGTACAAGGTGTGTTAATGAGGGTGAATTTTTATAATATCTGTATAAACTTGGGGTGGAACTTGTATAACACGTTATGCTTTTTACTTTTTTGCTTTTTTTCTCTAAAGCAATAAGTAACTTGTAGTGAATTGAAAATAGCTTTTGTAGACAAAATATGACGGCTATGTGTCGTGTCATCTTATAAAGTTGAAAAAGAAATCGATAGTGAATTTTTATTATGCCAAAATGATCAAATTCGTACTTGCATTTTTTTGCAAGCTTTAAAGACGTTTTAAAGACGACTGTCAGTCATCACCTTTTCTCATAGCATCTTTTAGAAGATTGAGTGAAGAATGCAGAAAGTATAAGGTATAAAAACTTAAGTTGTAATTTGGCGTGCGTGATATTTCAGTTAGCCATATCTTGAAACGACGCATGGGACCCACTTCACTTGACTCGCTAACTGAAATATCACCAACCGCCACTGTTGTAATTGTTGTGAATCCTGGGAAAATGTATTCTTAACCCAACAATATCCAATACCAAAATCTCACAATTTTGGTACTATAAGTTTGATCGGAAATTTGTTGTATTTAATTAAATTTTGGCATACAGATTGATCATAAGGTCATTCTAATAAGAAACAAATTTAAATTACATAAGTTTGAGTATTCATATTCGAATGCTGTCTCATCACACAGAAAATGCTGCACTTGGCAACTATATACATTTATCTTTCCAAATATATTTTTGTCATTTGTTTTTTAGTTCTATTGCAAATTTTGGTTTCGTGACTTAAATAATGTATAAATGGTACCTAGACCTAGAGAAAAACCAAAATTGACTAACTGGAACAAATCGAAGTCATGCGTGGTAGTTCTCAAGAACAGCTATGCAAGTAGATGGCGTTACAGATAACAGAATGACAAAGCGCTTTCCATCCTTTACAATTGAATATGAGTATGAAGAAATGATAGCTAATATTACGGTGATAGATCTCTGGAAAGATGATTATATTTCTTATAGAAACTCGAAAAATGATATATCAAAAAGGGGGTCTCTTACTTACAAATTTGAATCTATTTAAATGAATTGAGCTAGTTTGCTAGTATATATAATTAAAATAGACTTTGTATTACTAATACATGCGACTCTACTTTGAAGGTAATTTTTGTTTTAACAGATGTTTAAACAATTAATTCAAATAAATGATAATCGTGCACCACAATAAAGAAGGCATAATTTACGTCATGTGTGTAGTTATGTGCCTTGTTAATATTATTGCATAAAGTAAATAATAATAGTTTACAATCTCTTGCAATGCCGCGATTCATTCTGTATAAATGATACATAATATGAGGCACCAGCGCTATCGGCTTTTAAAAGGAAATACATTCCAGTTATTGCTACCTAAAATAACTTGGCTCCAAAACCTTAAACTTTCTAGAAGAACTGCTTAAAATTATGCGCCGTCCGAACATCGAACTTACTCAACTGCACCATGTGGTGGTCTGTGATCACTTCCTTTCTGAAATTTTCCAATCGGGCCAAAGAAATCTCCTTTCTCGACAAGGACTTCCTCCTCTCCACCTTTTTCTTGAACAGCGGCATCTTCGCTCACGCACAATAAATTACACACCGAATAGAAACAAGCAAAATATTGGTCACAAAAAATTAGCGGCTGACATTTTATCGTGTGAAATAGTAAAATCACCGTAAGTGTTAATATCCGGCACGTGTGTTAAACCTTAACATTCTCCAATGCTAATTCTAAAAATACACGACGGAGAACTGAATTTAACTGGAACACTGGAGACCGGACGGCCAGTGCCTACAGCTCCGAATCCTTCACTGAAACTGAAACGCGTTTTCGGTGGATTTCAGCGGGCTCGCGAAACGTACGAGCCGTCATGTTTAAAAAAAGACTTTTTTAGTAAAAATTGGGAGTTCTCGAACGGAGAGGGTTCCCACACCTCCGGACTAGTTAGTGAGACTCCGATAATTACTGTACATTATTAGGAAAAACCCCTCCTAGTTATCGAACACGCGTAAAATAAGGTGGGGAACTATATCGACGAAGTATGAGATTTTTCCAGTTTTATCAAGTCAGGGTTGCGTGAACGTATATTCGTTTGTATGTGGGTTGTTCTCGTCGTCTGGGAGGGTGTCATTTGCGCCAGCTCGCAAATTAATTTACTTCACCTTGTAATTTTTATCCTTTAATCCCGCTGGTGGGCATTACATAGTCTCGTTTTAGTTTTGTGCTGCGTCAGTGGCGTGGGCCGCTGGTAACTTGTTGAGATTCAGTGGTGTCGATGGGTAGTTCTATTAAGAAGGGTGTCGTTCGTCCTGCAATTTTGATGCCGCGCCAAATTGTCGCATTTTTTCATGGATTTATATCGGGTGAAAATAAAATATCGGGTGTCGCAGAACCATGGTATTTTTTTTCTATATTAATGGAGAGAGTTTTTAAAATATACAGGATCATATATCCATAATAGATATAACTTTTGATATATAAACGATCCTTCCGGTTTAAAGCACACCCGATTTCAAATGCAACACCGTATACAGGGTGACTGATCGCTACCATTCATTAAAAGTATTAGATCTCATAGAAATGACCAATGAATGATTTTTGAAAATTTGGACTTAAGATAATAGACCTAAGACGAATTTTATGAAAATATTTTCAAAATTGCTGAACTTCCGGTTATACCAGAAGTCACCTTCTACCTCCTTATTTTAAATGGAATTGGATAATATAATATTTTAATTATACACGTTATTTTAGGTAGATTTTCATGAGGTTTCCATACACCTATCCTTTACCGTTTTTGTAAAACGAAATTTTGTTTATGAGCCTTTGAGACTATGTAGTGGTTATTTTAGAAAATAATGTATCAGCATTGGTACTGAGGCTGATAGAATCCTAAAGCTTTGCAACAATAGTTTTATTACTTCTTAAGTATTTACAAGGTGCTTAAAATAAAACTACCATTTAATTCAACTTCAAAACATCCAAACATATTTTTCTTTAATACAATGCCACATATTTTACTTTAATGTTTATATGTCAAAAGTTGACATTTGTTATGAACATAAGAAGTTGAAAATTTGCCTTAGTAAATAAAGGAAAAAAGAGAAATGTAGCATGATCCTGTGTCACTCGTTATATTCTAATTTCGTGTTTTATTTAATTCTGGTGTACCGACATACATTCCGATGTTGGATGCACACTTTGTGCTGTTAGTTGCTTGTTCACCGATTACGAAAAAAATCTCTTTTACCATTCAAATGAGAAGATATAAACTGACAGAAATGTCAACTGAATAAATAGACAAAGTTGACAATGCCATCACTACTTAATTTTCAGTTGGCAAAAACAAAATCCTATTTATAGTCCCTGATTCTTTTCGAATAGTAACATTTTTGTACACAATAAAAATTGCCTGAAAACTTGAGAACTTTTTGAAACGGCATCAACATGTTGCTGCATCAATTGCTTTAAATGTACTGAAAAATAAGCCAATTAGTAATTAGTAAACTAAATATAAACTTTCGTTTGCACATAATAAGCGGATTTCCAATTGCTTTTTAATTTACCCTTTCCTCCCTCTATAAGGGAGGACTAACATTATTTACAAAAAATATAATAAGTTCCAATATCGCATTTCTTGTGCCAGAAGTGAAGGGGAGGAAGTATTACGGATAATTGGTTTAGAGGAATTTAAATACCACACTCTTTCAAATGTGTACATATTTATATTTGTTTTTGACTAGAAAAGTGGGGAATAAACATGGGCATAACTGCATGTGAAAACAGTAAGTCGTTGACATCATGTGCATGCAGTTTTTCCGATTTTTTTTCCCAATAAATAAATATGTACATACAGTGCCATTAAAAAGCCATCATGCACCTAATGATTTATTATTTGGTATGAAAATGTTTTATTAAATGCAGCCAAATTAACAGTATGACCATATTTGTAAAGCATAACTAAAGCATAATCAAATGCATCAAATGTGTGATAGATACAAATCTATAAAGGTTTTGGTAGTGGAGAACAGTATTTTATTAACACGTAAAACATTGCGACAAAAAAATATCATCCACTTTTCCCACATTTGGCATCATAATACAAATAGCACATTTAATATTCTGTAGCATGACCATTGGGTTTAATGATGATCTGGAGTCTATGTGGCATAAAACACACTAGGCGGTTAGTCAATTCAGGATATATTTGATTTCACTCCAACTGTCACATCTTACAAATGCTGTTGATTTTTAATTTCAAATTTTCCGATTCGACGGCCGAGTTCACTCCAATAATGAATTATTTTGATGTCTGGGCTCTGCAGTGAGATTTTTAGAAGATGGAGAATGTTGTAAAATATATTAAATATGATTACAGAATAAAGAGTGACCGCAAAAATAACTGTTTTTTAGCCCGTTTTCTGGACGTCGCTAGAGAATCGTAGAAAATGTAAAAAATATTTGGCAGGTACCAAATTACTCGTCATGAAAAATCAAGATGAGCATGTTTTTTTAGTTTTTAAAAATTTTCGAAAATCGCCCATATTTAGGAGTTGAAAATACCCAAAAAGTGAAACATTTAAATAGTATCAATTAAACAAAAAACAATATTCATTACATATTTTTTTATTAAGTGAATGTTAAAAAAATTAATGTGATGTGTTTATATGATTGATGAAAACTTGTGATGGTTAAAAATTCACCCTGAAGGGGGGTGAAATCATCCCCTTAGTATAAAAAAAATTGAACATTTTTAAAAAATCTGAAAAAATATTTAGGTCTTTTGAATGGTAAGAAATTGAGAAAAAAAATACTTTCTACCGATATTTATGAAAAAAATAACTCCCATCCCCAAGGGTGGATCCAATTTTTTCTCAATTTCTTACGATTCAAAAGACCTAAATATTTTTTTCAGATTTTTTTAAAAATTTTCAATTTTTTTTTATACTAAGGAGATGATTGAGGGTGAATTTTTGACCATCATAAATACATCACATTATTTTTTTTAACATTCATTAAAAAAAAAATGAATATTATTTTTAGTTTAATTGATACTATTTAAATGTTTCACTTTTTGGGTATTTTCAACCCATAAATAGGAGTGATTTTCGAAATTGTTTTAAAAAACTAAAAAACATGCTCATCTTGATTTTTCATGACGAGTAATTTGGTACCTGCCTGGTATTTTTAGCATTTTTTCTGCGATTCTCTAGCGAGGTCCAGAAAACGGGCTGAATTTGCGCTCACTCTTTTCTTATTTTCAACAAGAGCCGCACCTTAACAGCCCCAGAAATTTACATTTCCAGAAATTTACCTCCACCTTTTACTGTTAGCTGGAAATGTGCTTTATTAAATGTACGTCAAATGTATAAAAAAGGAAATGTACGTCATAACTCCAAAAGTAGTAGGGAGGGGAATTTTAAAAACATTTGTGAAAGTGGAGAATTGAAAAAAGATGGAGCGTTTTTGGCAAAAATCAGTTATAATGCAATTATGACTTTTATTCATTCCAAAATTTTGTTTCCCACTGTATATTACGATACCTATACAGGGTATTCAGTAAAGAATGGGCCATAAATTAGGAATAGCTTCCTTTGACGAAAAAAAAAAATTGAAAAAATGAATGATTAACAGTACTCGTCATCTTCTAGATAATGGTTTTAATTCCACTGGAAAACGATGTTTACGTTCCATCTTCAATTTCTGTAATAAAATGTTTATTCTGCAATGTGTTTTCAATTAAAATGCCTATTTTTATCTCATTTCAATTAATCTATATTAAAGGCAAAAAAAATAAGAAAATATGAAGTTGCTGGGATATAAACCCAGGCCATCAGATTCAGACACACTTTACTTACACAGTTCAATAAATGATAAGTATAAAATACATGTCAAAGGCTCGCAGAACCCTGTATTATTACTTTTATTTCATTCATAATAACAAAATGGGAGGGGGAAGGAGTGGACGAATTGCCGCAGCGGTCAAAAAATTGGCAAAAATAAGACATACGGTTTTTTTTCTACAGTGAACTTGAAGTAAAATTTATTCGAACGCTCGATTCAATAGAAATACTTCAACAAATATCATACTTAATTTTAGGATATTACAATTTGAAACTCCGCGATAAATTATTAGGTACATTAGATATTAAAAGGGTATTGGATTATAAAACATGTAATGAACATAGGTATTTTGGCTTTTTAAATATATGTAGGTATTCCTCATTTTTTATGAGAAATTATTATTGGGTATGCATTATTATAATGTGTTCAATTTAATAAATGCAGTCGTCAGAAATCACCTTGTACTTTATCACGTCATTAAAAGCCAATCACTAGATTAAAACCGTCATAAGGAAAGGCAAACCAAAATCTGTAAATATTGCTGCGGAATACATAAAATTTAATCAATGTGATGCATCTGTGTATTGGTTCTAGAAACACTCGACTAAATTATTTTTAGTAAAAGTTAGACGTGTCGTTTGATTGATGAATCAAAGTCTGCACTAAATTATAGATAATAATATGCCGGGCTATAGTAGTAGTTGCCAGAAAATGGCCACCGGTTGTTTATGTTTTTCATGTCATGCGTCCAGATATGTACCTACAGATCATTATAACGGGTGGATCATAAGTCGCGCTCAGTGGAGTAATAACATCACATTTTATTTTTATTTTATTTAAACTGTTCATCAAAACCATTTTTATGAGCAGCAAATGATTCAGTAGCATATAGGATTGATCTAAATTACAACACTGGCAGTCCTCTTGCAAATTTGCTGCACTGAGAGGTTTTAAATAAGTTTGGAGTGGAGTGACTCAGAAAGCATTCCTGAGGATGCTCGCACACTTCGTCGGTCTACCCCGACTACCCCGTTCGACTCGGGGTAGACTTCTTCAAATCGTCATCTGAGTCAAATCACCCTCTTTTTTGATCCCCTCCAAAAAATTCACCCAAAGATTTTTTGGAGGAGAAGAAAAAAAGAGTGTGTGTGAATGGGTTTCAGCATCCTCAGAGAGGCTTTCTGAGTCACCCTACGCGTAGAAGCCTGAATACCTAACCTGCCCATATCAGGCAAAATCCAGCGTAACTGTAGAGGGATGGCTCACGGGAGCTGGAAACGGGTTGAAAGGTAAGGACAGTGACCAAATGCTCAGGACACACTACACATAGAAATTTTTGTCTTACAGTAAAATACTAAATTCGTTTCTTGATGCAAATGTAGCGTTCTTAAAAGTTCTTACAGCTGTAGTTGTTTGTTTTCGTTGAAAAAAATAAATTCAAAACGGCTTAACAAAATAGGTTTATTCAATTTCTTTTAACAGATAAAATGCAAACACGTCGTAAAGATGCACAGAAAACAAACATTTAATAGGTACAAAACATTAAAGAGGGAAATGCTCGATGCCGCGTTTATGTATCTATGATGTGCTAAAAGATACAACTATTAATTGTTTGATGTTAAATAAATACCGTTAAATGCTTACTTTAGAAAATGTTTATTGGTAATGTAGTAAGTAATAAGTAGGTAATCATGTTTTTTTTTTGCAAAACATAAGTAGGAACCTATTATGTACCATTGCGGTCATCTAAACGTAAACGGTTTTCGGTTATTATGGAAATTACTACTAAATCTTAGTATCTTAAACCAGATTTTGTTAAGTGGCGTAACATGTTCATAATAATATGAAAAAAAAAAACAAAAAAACAAAAAAATAACTTATTAATACATAATATTCATTTCAATTAGACAACGGCCTAATTGAAGTAACTGATGAATTAAATCTAAGCAAAAGTAAATATTTTATTTTCAACTTTATAAGGGGTGTAACAGCAGCCGTTGTTGTTTTAGGAATACGGAACATTTAAAAACTAACTACAGTCTAAATGAAGATGAGATGAGAAATTCATATAATACAAACATATGTATAAGCAGTGCTGCATATATAGTGCAACAACAGCAGTTTTGCCCTTAGCCGCAATAGACAAAACTTGAAATTGTGCACATATTTTTTGTAGCTGCATCCGTAAACATATTCATCCATCAGGGTATCTCTTGTATATCTCGGGTATAGTCGTACTACCTCGTACTACGTTCGTTATGCGAATTTCGCGGGTAAAGCTATTCTAGGTTTACTGTAGTTAAATACATAAAAAAGTTGAACGTTGATATTGCATCTGTATGGCTGTCCTGTATGACCCTGAGAAGATATCAACGATGTCTAAAGATCTTAACGCTGATTATAAACGCGAGTTTGATGTTTTAATGGAATCCAGAGTTCTTTTTATGTGCAGACCTTCAGCCTGAATGTTGCCAGTAAAGCTACTAACATTGAGATTTTAGTCAATGGCTTTGCTGGATGCAATCTCTTCTTACTAATCTGTCAATTTGTCATGTCCTTATTGCCGTTAGTTTCTCTTTTTTTGTTTGTTTATCACATCGATTGCACTTTTGAAATCATATTTCAAAAAAATAAACAAAAAATGTAGATTACAATATAATTTATACTCCGGTTTCTGAAAATATAGATAACTGACCAATAGCTTTCTAGAACTCATAAATGTATAAAATGGATTTCTGAAACAACCATTATCAATTATTGGTTGGATATGTTAACAAAACGATAATTCACACTTGGTTCTCATTGAAATAGGGAGGGCCCACTATGTATATCATGACTGACACGCCCGCTGGGTGAGACATACCTGTTAGGTTTTGTTTCCTTCCTTTTTTCTTGGTTAGATATTAATTTAAGATACGTATGGAATATTTTAGAAGTTAGATGAATTACTTGAGTTCTTCGGAGCAGTCTGATGGAACTTTTTGTAACCTTTTAGAAAATGTTGTACGCAATAAGTGTAGAATCCGAAATTATCCATTAGTAAACAACTGGATAAACAAACGGCTTCAGAATGAATTGAGCGCTTTGAGAATGATTTAGAGTGAATTTAAAGATCGCTTCTGGGTTACCAAAGACAACGTTTTGGGTTGAATTTAGAGACAATGTACAGCCGACAACGCATTGAAATAGTCACTACCTGTGGCTGTACAGTTCCTAAAATTATTCAAAAATTCTCATTCATTCTAAAAACATAATCTAGCATTCTATTTATAATCAATAAAGGACACATTAACACACCTGATTTTGGGACATTGGCACAAATAACTGAAACAGAAACCACGTCGGCCGGCAGCCGTAGAGCTCACAAAACAATCCAAAAAAATCTCCATAACTGTCAATAAAATCAATAACCGCCGTTAACGGATCGATATCTGTTCACAGAAATGTATTGCACCATAACCATAACTTTCTAGAAACTGTTTTTAAGTTATAGAGCACATAACTTTATCTGGTCTATAGTTAACAGATCCACAACGAAATGTACCAGAAACCGGTCATTAATTGAAACATTTAAGGACACCGTTTTAGAATGTATTTTGTTTTAATGTCATAAATGAAACGATATACTAGGAATAAATAATATAATATTTATTAGACAATGAAATGCGTTAATTTTCCATTTTAAAGATTTACTTTTCGCCAATTTTTACCAATAAGTTTTTATTATTTTCAAGAAAAAGTCGTTTATATTAGAACCATTTTAAATACTTACACAAACGAATGATATAAGTGTTAAATGTACATATGTATATAAAAATCTACTAGAGTAGGTTTGATAAGTATTTTTAACTTTATTTATTAAATGGCTGTAACTAAGGCTAAGCTATTTTTAAGTTACTTAGATCCGGGTAGTGTGTGTTGCCTATGTTACAGACTACTGAATATATCAACTCTGTTTATTACGTTTTCTTTCTTGCACTTCATAAAACGCGATTTTTTATTTCCATTGATGAGTTCAACAATGCAATCAACATGTTGAGATTGTTGGGTCCATCGATGTTGTTTTTCTTTTCTTTTCATTATTGAGTTAAAAAGGATGAATCTGATGAAATACAGTGGCGGTTGGCGATATTTCAGTTAGCCATATCTTGAAAACGACGCATGGGAACCACTTCACTTTTTAGGTGATGACTATACACCTCTTACAGAAAGGATTTATAGTGAAAAAACCATCAACAAAGTTTGCGAAAAAAAATTCAAAAAACCTGGAGCACTCCCTGGGATCTCAGTAACGCTCTGTGGAATATTTGCAGTAAATTTTTTTTCATTATCTAGAAACAATTTGAATTATTTAAGTTATGGCCATTTTAATTTTAATTTTATAGGAACATTTTGTTTCCCAAAATTAAAATGACCATAACTTTTTGAAAAAAAATATTTTGTAACAAATCTAAAAAAAATCTCTCCTTATATTTGTCTCCAGATTATGAAAAAAATTACTGCAAATATTCCACAGAGCGTTACTGAGATCCCAGGGAGTGCTCCAGTTTTTTTTGAAAAATTTTTCGCAAACTTTGTTGACGGTTTTTTCACTATAAATCCTTTCTGTAAGAGGTATATAGTCATCACCTAAAAAGTGATGTGGGTCCCATGCGTCGTTTTCAAGATATGGCTAACTGAAATATCACCAACCGCCACTGGATGAAATACATCAATGTAAATAAGAACTTGTGCAAAGCAATTGAGAACTAAGTACATACAGTGAGTCAAAAAAGTCTCCATACGCTAGTCTTTTTTTTCAATATTCTTCTTATTAGTCTGTTTTTTTTATTAAATTTAAATCGAAATATCTAATAAAACATTTTATTTGTACAAGAAAAAAATTAAACTATATTAGCAACAAGAAACCATGTCAAAAAAGTCTCCATACACTAACATTTCTTATGATAAATTGCAACTTTCTTAAAGTCTAATATTTTGTACAATTGACATTTGCTTTAATGATGGCATTAAGCCTTTTTGGAAGACTTAATACAACCTTTCTCTTAACTTATGGTGAAATGTTCTCCCACTCTTCTCTTATCCTATTTTTGATGTCTTCTCTATTTCTAACTTGGTGTTTTCTCACACGAGGCTTTAATTCTTCCCACAGATCATCTATGGGATTAATATCCGGTGATTGCGGTGGTGTATGCAGTTGTTGGCGGACATTATGGATCATCCATGTACGTAAAAGTCTAGAAGTATGCTTGGGATCATTATCTTGTTGGAGTAAATAAAGCCCCTCAAGGTCAAGTTTTTGAACATTTGGTTTTAAATTATTCCTTAGAATGTTTAAATAGGCGTGTTGGTCCATAATACCGTCAACGAAAACTAAATTGCCAATCCCATTGGCTGACATACACCCCAACAATGTATGTGTGTAACGTTAAAAAACACCAGTGTATCAGGTAGATAATGAATTACTATTTTTGTTTAGTACATTATATATTTTGTAAAGTTCTAAACTTGTCGCAGTTTCTCTATCCATATACGCAGTTATGTTCTTTATTTTTTGAGAATTTTTGGAATTTTTTTAATACTTTTTATACACTTTACTTTTAGCGTACATGGTATCTGAAGTACCTACTTGATGCAACAGCAGCAACACACATAAAAGTTTTCAATCTGCCATTATCTAATTCATTAAACAAGCATGCAGTCCTCAGTCTGGTTTTATCTAATAATAAGATAGGTATCTATAGAAAACATACATATGTATGTAAATGCTCTTGAATTGAATATATATATATATATATATATATATATATATATATATATATAAAAAAAAAGGGGCATTTCACGCCAACAAAGTGAAGTCAAAAAAAAATCTGTTTGAAACATATCACAATCGATAGTACTTGCTAAAAAACTAACTTCCCTAAAATTTTAGATTTTTTGAGCCACAAGGAGAGGGATGGTGAGGGTGAGAAAAATACAAATTTTCGTTTCGACTCTAAAATTTCAATCTTTCTCAATAAAAAAATGAAAAAAAATTAAAAAAGAATGTTGCAATGGTTTTCGATGTGTTTTTTTTTGCGTAGAATACTATAAAAATATTTTCAAAATTATTGGGGGTAGTTTTCACCCTTATTTTGAGGATTGAAAGTTTAAAATCGATATTTCGAAAAGTATGACACGATTTTTTTGTTCATTTTTTTTTAAATTTCATTCTTTTTTTGTACTTTCGATTAATTTTTAATTCATAATGGGCGTCGACCAGGAACTGGCCCAAAAAAACGGCCCAAAGGTGAAAAAACGTGGTTTTAGCGTATTTTCTCGTCCTGTGAGATAGTAAATGGCAAGTGAATAATATATTCCAAGGTTTTTGGGGTCGCTAATTACGAATCTAATGTCAAATTTTCAAAAACCAAAATGGCGGATCCAGTATGGTGGTCAACTTATAAAAAATGGCTAAATTTTGAAATTTAAAAAATACCATCGTATTCTATGGGAAATTTCTACGTCAAAAAATCTAAAATTTTAGGGAAGTTAGTTTTTTAGCAAGTACTATCGATTGTGATATGTTTCAAACAGAATTTTTTTTTGACCTCACTTGGCGTGAAATGCCCCATATATAATTATATTTCACATACCGAATAAATGCTCGAAAACGATACTAGCTATACTGTCTGGAATATTTTCGTTTTATAGAAGGCCGCTATGTTTACGTCTTTGTTTTTGATTTACTGTTTAACCTGTCCGATAGCTCTAGATCAATTGGACAATTAAAATTTAATAACAGATTTGTCCAGATCTGTAAATATACATACTAAGTAGGTAAATTAACAACAAAAAGTACCTACTCAACTAGTTAAGTTACAAGTGATAATTCACAATAATTGTTTCACCTCCCTTTAAAGTTGGAGTGAAATATTTATCAATAGCAGGACTTTAACATTCGATAGAATACGATATTTTGAGAACAAAAATTCCTATAAACATATGGTCTATATAGCTTCATAAAGGAGATACAAGGTGTTAAAATGTCAGTTTTTTTAGTTTTTTTTACAATATGTTCTGAACGGAATGGTATTTTCGCTTAATGTTTCACACACGCTTTAACCTGAATAGGATCAACAATTTATATTGATTTTGTCTAAAACACTATACTGGAAGTTGATTTTCTCGTGTGCCCAGGTTATTTAGATTAACAGAACTTTTGTATCGTACGCCACTGACCTTATTTGACTAATGTTTATAAAATAATGGTATTTTAGCTACAATTTTGATCTCTTGCAATTTTGAGCTAACTGTGACGGTTTTCGAGATATTGGTCATTTTTAGTCTGATGGTGCATCTCCTTACATGGCAACGAAAAAAATTATTTTGTTTTTCATTTTATTTTTTAACGAAGTGACCTGGGCATCCGAAAAAGTAACATCCAGTATAATATTTTCTATAAAAACATTAACCCTGGAGTGGTACTGGAACCTTCGGCGTAGAAACAAAAAACTGGACGTTTTCCACGAAACACCGAACTTTTATACTTTTCTCGACGCGCGTTTCGCCAACTAAGTTGGCATCTTCAGGGAGAAGATTAAAACTCAGTTTTAATCTTCTCCTGAAGATGCCAACTTAGTTCGGTGTTTCGTGGAAATCGTCCAGTTTTTTGTTTCTACGCCGAAGGTTCCAGTACCCACTCCAGGGTTAATGTTTTTATCGAAAATATTATACTGGATGTTACTTTTTTTGGATGCCTAGGTTATTTCGTTAAAAAAATAAAATGAAAACAAAATAAAATTGTAGCTAAAACATAAAAAGTGGCGTACGATAACAAAGTTCTGTTAATCTGAATAACCTGGGCACCCGAGAAAAACAACTTCCAGTATAGCGTTTTCGACAAAATCAATAGAAATTGTTGCTCCTATTGAGGTTAAAGCGTGTGTAAAATATTAAGCGAAAATACTATTCCGTTCAGAAAATATTGTAAAAAACCCTAAAAAAAAACTGAAACTTTAACACCCTGTATCTCCTTTATGAAGCTAGATAGACCATATGTTTATAGGAACTTTTTTTCTCAAAATATCGTATTCGATCGAATGTTCGAAGTCCTGCTACAAAAAAATGACTCACCCTATATACACATTTTCCAAACATGTAACTGTTAAAAGAAAAAAAATATGCCATTGTTAATTGGTAGTATCAGACCAGAGTAATTCAGTGGCGGTTGGTGATATTTCAGTTAGCCATATCTTGAAAACGACGCATGGGACCCACTTCACTTTTTAGGTGATGACTGTATACCTCTTACAGAAAGGATTTATAGTGAAAAAAACGGCAACAAAGTTTGCGAAAAAATTTCAAAAAAACTGGAGCACTCCCTGGGATCTCAGTAACGCTCTGTAGAATATTTGCAGTAAATTTTTTCCATAATCTAGAAACAAATATAAGGAGAGGTTTTTCGATTTGTTACAAAATATATTTTTTTTTTGTAACAACAGTTTGCGAAAAAAAAAAATCAAAAAAACCTGGAGCACTCCCTGGGATCTCAGTAACGCTCTGTGGAATATTTGCAGTACTTTTTTTTTCATAATCTAGAAACAAATATAAGGAGAGGTTTTTCGATTTGTTACAAAATATTTTTTTTTCAAAATGTTATGACCATTTTAATTTTAATTTTATAGGAACATTTTGTTTCCCAAAATTAAAATGACCATAACATTTTGAAAAAAAAATATTTTGTAACAAAGCGAAAACCTAGTCATCACCTAAAAAGTGAAGTGGGTCCCATGCGTCGTTTTCAAGATAGGCTAACTGCAATATCACCAACCGCCACTGGAGTAATTGATATAGTATCATCAATAAACTATTTAGCTTACGAATTATTTCTGTGGTCCAAATATAGTCAAAATGGTGCCTCCCAACGCTCTCGGGCATTGATTCAAATCAAACAGTTTATTAGAGCTTCACATTAAATATCTCGGAGCATGGTTCACGCAAGATGTTGACCCAGACAAAGACATTCGTACACAAATAGAGATGGCCAGAACAGCCTTCAGATGTATGAAAACCATCATTTTCTGCTGACGCCTAAGGCTGTCCGTTCTACAAAATGACTGACGTTCCTACATTTAGTCAATCCTTCTCTGAGAGTGCGAAACCTAGACCTTAAGGTATTAACGATGAACTGTCTAGAAGTCTTCGAAATGTGGTGTTACAGGCGTATTCTGCGTACCTACATCATGGACATCATGTGATCGCTACATATGAAATTATTGTAGGATTATTGGGTAAGGACAGGAACTCGGTACGGTGTACGGTTCAGCCATGTACATCACCCTGGAAGAAAAATTTGAAGGAAAAATGAGAGCTGGCCGAAGAAGTATAATATGCAGTGGCGACCGTGCTAAGGATTGAAGGTTGCGCAACCTCCAAAATATCATCAAAAATACGCCATTTCAATAAAAAAATTCAGTGGTAAACAAATACATACACATGTAGGGGACACCGGTGCGGAACGATGTACCGGGGTAGAACGGGGTGGGTTTTATATTTCCCGCTGCAGACGCCAGATACTACTAGCGCCCGCTGTCATTATTTACTAGAACCCCAGGGATCAGCTGGTAACAATAAACGGGTTGCTGCAAACAGTTTAGAGTGCATTCGACCAAACGTCCTACAATTGTGTGTGTTGGTACAACTTTTCGGCATTTTAAACACAAGGTAAGTTAATTATCTATTTGTTTCGGAGATTCTTGTTTATTTTACTGTATACGGCATGTTTTTAAGTATCTTTAGACATTGATACGCCAAGATTTTGATAAAGCCTGTTTAGCCAAAGGTTATGTTTGGTTTTTTATGGGCAAAGGGGCAGAACGGGGTGGGGCACAACGGGTCAACACCCATTCCGCCCCAGCTTTAAATAACTATATAAATATAAATTTTGTGTTATTTTAGATCGTTCGCAAATATGTTAGAAAGACCGTTAGGCAACAGTGGAGTACTAAAACTATGGAACAAGCAGTATATGCTGTTATCAGTGGCATAGTGAGCTGCAGGAAAACATCAATTCAGTTCCAACTTCCACAAACTACATTAGAAAGATATGTAAAAAAACGTAAGGATGATCCAAATTCTGTAGTTGACAAAACAGCTGGTAAATATCACTGTGTTTTTACTAATTATCAAGAGCTAGAACTGGCGACGTATTTAAAGGATATGCAAAAGAGATTATTTGACTGACTGAAGCAATAGAAAGGACAAACAAAGTTAAGGAGGCACAAAAAAATAAAGTAACAAGAAATCTGGCAGGTCAGAAACAAAAGAGAGCAAAAAAGCAAAAGATAATAGAAGAAGTGGAAGAAATCCCTGATTCGTCTGAGGAGGAAGACGACGCGTTATGTTTATATTGTAATGATCAATATTCAGCTTCAATTGAAGGTTGGGTTTCATGCATTCAATGCAAAAAGTGGGCTCATAATTCTTGTGCGGGGATAGACAGTGACGATGATGAATCAGTACTTGTTTGTGAGATATGTAAGTCAAGAATGAAACCAAAAACTATTAGTCTTAGTTTTATGCATTTTTGTTTCTTGTTTACAATACCTAAATAAAGCGTACTAATTTTGTTTTAAATTTATTTAACGTCATTTACCCTATCAAAAATAAATCTAAACGTTATTATCCCCATTCCGCCCCGGCTTCCCCTACATAGTTCATTTGTGACAATATATCTACGTTAGTTATTCATTATATACTTACGTTGGGTAACACTAACAGCATTACGGACTGTGCCTACTATTCGCTAACTGCGCGTTAGTAGTGATCTTTTTGCGTAAATATCCCGCTAATAAGATGCAGAACTTTTGCAATCCTATTGCAGTTCGAGGAGGCAGTTAAGAAACCGCTACGCTTCATGCGTTACAAAACACAACATATATTTCAGCCAGTTGCCGTTCCACCACGGAAAGTGTCAGAGAAAAGTAATGCAAAAGTGAGTGCATGTTTTCATCCCAAATAAAAATGAATTCTGTGGAAAGGTTAATAACAAAGCCATTCTGTAGCCGACCTTTGATAGACAACGTTGAAACGAAAGACTTGGGAGACCTATTCCAGACTTATATATTGTGCAGATAGTGTCTTGTAAAAAAAATAAACAATGTTTTAACGGAAAATTCAATCGACATTTTTTTTAAAAACAATACATGGATTTGCTATTTTAGAAAAGTAAAACATTCTAGCTGAGCACAAAATAAAAATGTACATGCAATGTATAGTGTGTACCATAAAGAAATATAAGTCGACTATTTATCTACGTATATTTATCTGCAGATGAAACAAAGATCGTCTGTCTCTTTCAATACGGTAATAAAACGCTTTCTACTATAGCAACAGGGCCGTAGCTAGGTCGTTACTGCTGTCATGGCATTACTTTTTATAGCCAGGGCATGCCTAAAATTTTGGGATTGGGACAAGGGGCACCCAGAAAAAATAAAGGTGCGCCAAAATTTCAAGGTCACGCGTTTTCCTGGCATTTCAGATTTTCAATGAAAAAATCGTTTATGCAAAAATATAGACTTTCCCAAGAATAATTTTTGAACTTTGATCCGGCCATAAAAATAATACAAACCTTGGCGGGGGGCTTACCGAGAAAGTTAAGGTGATTGTGTTTATAAATTTTTCTAAATTTTAAAACGTATTGTTTTATATTTTTCGAAAAATAAATAAATGGAATGGAACAATGGAATGTTTTAATAATTCTATCTAGTTTTACAAAAAACAGTAAATATGTATTAGATTTTCGTCTCAATTTTTAAAGTGTTCTGTCAGGGCGAAATTTCGGCCTGACAAGGTTTAACAAGAAAATTTAAACAGTACATAAGTAGGTATATAAATATTTTCAAGAACCTTAAAATTTATAACCTTTAGAATAGACCCTGAAAAATTAAAATATTTAGTTGCGCCATAGATATTTCTTATAGGTAAGTATTTGTAATTTCCACATTTTTTTGGTCGGTATCGCCCCTGATGAATTGGTTGCAGAACATCAAAACCTGGACGGGATTAGGGAGCACGGCACCTAAATAAGAAGAAACGGTTTTAATTTATTATACACTCGAACCCCTCTTAATTCACCAAATCCGTCCAACATAGCCTCGCTTAAGTCGCGATCATAACGTCAACTTTTTCGTGTTTTAGCTGCAAAAAGAAATATTTAGAGATATACCACAGCACTTGTTATAACCAAAAATGAGCCAACTGAAAAAAAAATCAACGTAAGTATACCCAGTCGTGCGTGACAAAGTTCAATTTGATTGTTTTTTTGTCGATTCAATATTTTTTTCCTTGAGTCCGTTGGGTAGTGAGATAATTCAATTTTCAGGAAAGAAGATTTATTAAAAGATTGTCATTTGCAGAGAAATTACAGGTCATCGAATATTTTAAAAATGGGATGACAGGCGGCGATTTAAGCTGGACGGTTTCGTGACATAATAGGGGGAAACGTGGTGAAATAAGAGAGGATGTGAATTAAGCGAATGTGAATTAAGAGGGGTTCGAGTGTACATCAGAAGTCGATATACATATGTAATTCAGTTGTCAAGATTTGTTGTAATTTTAATTTGAATATGTTGGGATGTACAGATATACATAAGTATGTGCTTATTAAATTTAAGTGTATTAAACAGCACTGTAACTAAATAAGTAGGTATGTGCTGAACATCGTCACTACACAGTAGGTAACAGAGAAGTGTATGAAATAAAGTTGATAAAATAGAAGGCGTCAGCGCCATAGACTTTATTGACATTTCAACCCAATAAATGGCCTCTAATCTTACCTGTTAGGGGGATCGTAAGTCATAAGTAGTCAAGTTATGATAACAAGACAAATATCTCTGAAAAAAGTTTTTTGAGTTCAGAAAAAGCATTTGAAATATGAAACATACAATTGGTCGCCACATCATAGAAACAAGAATAAAATTACTGGTAACATTATTACTTTATTATAATGTATATACAGGGTGTCCCATAATTATATTGAAATATTTAAAGGGCGTCTTATATAGGTGATTTTGAAGAGGGTTTTTGATATAAACTTTTTGATATTTGATTCGTGAAAGGTCCAATACCGGGAGCGTGAAAGTTCCATAACAAAATTTTTCGCGCGCCAACGTAATGTGTAAAAATGCTAAATGGGCCACTGATTCTTACAAAAAGAATCATTCTTCATTCATGTAAAAAAATTTCAAAATGCAAAAATGTCAACCCATATTAGAGGTATATGAGCCGAAAACTACAAAAACTTAAGTCTCATGGTTTACAATTTTCAAGTTAAAATCTAAAACAAATCGGCTGCCACATTTCAAAACACAGTATCCAATATTTGTCTATTATAATTTTTTACTCCGAGCAGATACTATTAGCTTATTCCGCGTCTATTGCACTACCTAGAAAACGAATATCTTTCATAGTTACGCACATATATTTCGGCAAATCAGACTATCTACAATACAATTTTTGGTTTTCTACGCCAAAACCCAGCAAATGCTATTTTTCAATAGTAAAATATAGGCGAAACCTAGTATGTGGTACTTACTGTGTATTGGAAGCAACATCCGGAAGAGAATGTTTTACAAAATTTTACCCCCTAACACAGTATGTAGCAACTACTGTGAATTGGAAAATATATTTTAGTTAGATGGTTTTACTTGTAACACAGTAAAACTCGGTCAAAGCAAGTGGTAATTAAGTGGTAATTATTGGTCACAAAGTAAGTGGTAATTATTGGTCACAGCAAGTGGTAATTATCAAAATGAAAATATTATCTGCAGATGCAATGCTTTTTACTATATACTCTGCTCACGTTTTGTTAAACATCTATCTATGCCAAAACACAGCAACTGCATTTTTTTTGAAAAAACAAGAATATTTAAATTACTGTTTACGTATACAATAACTTGCAATTATAGTATCCTAAACTATTAAAATTGTATTTAAAGATCTTTAATAGTTCGAGGGCCATATGTTTAAAGTTTTCTTTAATTTACTCAAAACTTTGAAAATAACAGTTACTGTGTTTTGAAATATGGCCAATGTGGAAGCGAGCCTCATTTGTTGGTATGTGTGATATTGATTGTGATTGATTAGTTATGTGTAGTTCAATTTATTTTTCTGTGCTGTTGCACATTTTTTTAAGAAAATGAGTAACGCGTTTAGTAACCATGAATATTGTAATGCATATATTTAATAAATATTGTACAGAGAGGAAACCTCACCCTTAAAGTGACATGCCTATTATGCGTTTTTTTCTAATTTCTATTCACATTTTAAATAGGACACTAAAACAAGTTTAATTTTTTTCTTCGTTGCATATTCGAAAAAATAGAAAGAGGTAAAAAGTTTTCAAAAGAACTAGTGTTAAAAATTAATCCACAAAAAAGTTATGAATGTATAGCGGTAGCTTGTTTTAAGCCCATGTGTGTTCAGAAGGAAAAGAAAAATTTAAGGCCAAGATGTTCTTCTGCTAGTAAAAAACATACACCAAATCTCAATATTTTAAGTGTATTCCGTTATTGAGATAATAAAATAAATAAATATAATATATAATAAAAAGAGGTAGATAAATATAATATATACATATGTAACAAAAATTTAAAAACGTATTTTTTGGCTCGCCTTGTATGTGCGAATAATTTTACAGGGACGGCTGTAATCTAAAAAGTTTATATGGAGGACCCCCTTTAAAATCACCTATAGAATACACACCTTAAATATAATTATGGGACACCCTGTATAATATTACTCTTAATAATTAATATCCTTATTATTTGTTAAATTAAAAAAGGTGAGATAAGAGAGAATATTTATCTAATGAGTTATTTATTTATTATGATTTATATTTACCTACAGTGCAGCAACAGTAACTTTGCCCTTGGCCGCAGTACACCAAAACCTGAAATTGTGCTCATATCGTTTGTACCTGCAGGAGTTGAACGTTTCGAGAAGTACACTCTTATTGGCCGTGTTCTAGGATGTCGAAACGTTTTGCGTTTCGCGAAACGGTCGGCCATATTGCGAAACACTGTCATGGCCGTCATGGCGTGTTTTGATGGGATAAAGTAGGTTATGAAAAATGGATAATGTAGTGCAAAACATTTTGGAGCTCGAAATACTGGACGATGGAGAAGTTGGTGGAGCAGTACTTTTTGATCCAGGTTGAATACAATAAATATATTAAGTTTTATTATGATATGCCCGCTTAATTTCTAAACAGCAAAACACAAATCGTTTCGCTGCTGTCCACGGTGTTCATAAACGCACAACAAAAATGGCTACCGTTTCGCGAAACGCAAAACGTTTCGACATCCTAGAACACGGCCATACTTTTAATTTGTTTATTGGAAACTTGAGTACTTAGAAGTTTTCAAATATGTTGAATATCATACGTCATAATTACATAATATACAATGACATCATAATCCCCATAAAGAATTATGGGGATCGTTTTAAATGACATATTGGCGCGGTTGCCAATTTGATATAATCAATGGCTCTGTCTTGGTTAAAATTTTTGCAGAAGTCAATGGCGAATACAATATTTAAAAAAAATAATTAACAACAAAATTTCCCATATTATGGTGATGCAGTGCAGGCGTTTTAGGGGACGCTGTACAATGCGTAATAATATACATATCTAGTAATATAATAATCATTCTAAAAAATCTTTGAATGTCTTAAAAAATGCCAATACTGTCTTGGATGGTTTTTTAATATAGTGCCATCCGAAAAAAAAGTCATCAAATCTGGCAATGAACGAGAGAGATGGAAAATGTCGAAGCTCAAAACGAAACGTTGTTGTTGACAAATGGCTGTCACAAGTGTAAAATAAATAATGGATGTCACAGATGTAACATGCTTGACAATTAAATAATGTTATAAACTTAAGATTAAGAACAATAATATATTTTTTTTGTTTGGCCAACTTTGATGACGTTCTTTTTTTCAGATGGCTCGTTATTTCATTATTTGAGTCTCTTAAAAACTGTTGTACCGCATCTGAACATATACTCTTCTAAATTTTCCTAATGTATTTGAGTATCATTCACTGTGTTTTTTTCTTCATATCCAATATTTATCTTTATGAGTCATGGTATCCATGGTCACGTTTCCAGATATTACTGATTACATGTTTGATAGTAGTCCTTAGGTTATCTTATTATATCTTGTGATATATATATATATATATATATATATATATATATATATATATATATATATATATATACATATATACCCTCAAGGTGAGTTTATCTCGAGATTAGATTATTTACTACAAAAATTGAATGAAAAACCGAATGTTCTAAAACATTAGTTATATTTGAGATATGACAATTTTTAAGAGGCCCACGTATGTCGGTGGGCAGTAGGGGGTAAGAATACCATCCTCTATTTAGAAGAAAATAATTTGTATTAAATAGTATATATAGTACCTATAAGAAAATATAACGTGTAAAATTTTTAAATGAATTATTTTTGTAAACGTTCCAGTTTATTTATAAGTAACTATTCACACCATCTGCTTCTCCGTTGTTTTTTGAGAGTAATGATATCTCTTTTTTTACAGAGCTATCATGATGAGATTTTGGCTTCGTGAAAGCCATTTTCATACTTCATGTCCACTAATTGCAATCTACTGAATGTACAGTAGGTATCCACATTAACTTATTGTAACTGAATAATAAAATATTCGGAATGCGATTAAACTGTAAGAAGTACGAAAGACAGTAAAAAAGTTAACATCACATTGCATATATGAGTCAGTAGACTTGAAAATAATATGAAGAGTTTTGGAAATACAAAATAAGCTATAGGATGCGCAGTAGACAAAAACTGAAATAACATATGTCCAGATTTCATTTCTCTCGTAGTTGTAACGGCGAACGCCTCAAGAAGTACATTCTGTACATTTAAGTCTTATTTAGTGGTACAAAGTACATAATAATAATAATAATAATAATAATAATAATATGCCTTTATTCATTACACTCATTAATCTATACATATATATTAACTATGCATATTTATTTTTAAATACCTACAATTACCTTATCTAATTATTGTAATTTTTAAATAAGCACTGAGATGTGTAATGAAAGGGCGAAGTTCGCTCCTGTACATCCAGTACATTCGCGCTCTACCACTTAACCCGGTGTATATCTATTATATATATGTACATATTTAATTTACATATAAATTATATTAGTTGCGAATAGGTGTACTAAACTGAAACGACACATAAAATAAAAATCATTGAACAAAAAAGAAATGGCATATCGTGTTTTTAGTATGCTTTTAATTTTCTTAGCAAAGATGAAAGAAATAAAAAAATGGTAAATATTCCATTGTCGAATTACATATAACAAAGGCATAGGTGTAATGTTTTTATAACAATGTAATAATATATCGAATTTAAATAGATGTAAAAACTAACATCTTATCAAAGTAACACGCATACTAATCATGTTTTACGATTAGTTCCCTTCATTGAAATGGCGGATGCGCTAGGGTGTTGAAATATTCAATCTATCAGCCAGTCAGGAGAAGGAAGGAACTCCCAGAAAACAAAAAAGTTGTTTCTTTAATAAACGTATCATAATCAGTAATAAATGTCATCTGTATACTTGGCGGTTTTTTTTACAGTATGTCCAATATTTTTCCCATATTTGAAGTATTTTATTGATGGTTATTTTTTCTTGGTTGCAGCATAGTATTAATAAGTTCATAACACAAAGTTAAGAACTTACGGCCCCATTTTATAAAAAAAGTTCATACAGTTTACTAAAATATTGTTCTTCTGGTAAATAAGTAGGTAATTTTATACCTCTACAGGTTTTTCAGAGATTTTGTTATCCTCACTCATTTAAAATTGTTTCGTCTTTGTTGACTGATAATACGCACATTTGAATTATACAATGTGAGTATGTGAAGTCACCCCTTCATTAGCTCGGAGACGAGAAAAGGGAAAACATTGAAATTTCTATGTATTAAATTAGATTGAAACCACTACAAGATTACATAATATAGATTAATTTTTTATTGTCCATGTGACGTCAGGAGCTGTCAATTTTCATTTTTTAAATAGAAATTGTTTTTTTTTAGAGTAGCAAAAATCTTCAAAATCATTTCTAAAGTACGGTATGGTGTTTATTCTTTCAAAACTATGAAGTTAAAATAGTTTTATGTACGTTAGTGGTACGATTATCCCAATTAGGCAACAAAAAGAAAAAAATCAATATTGAGACAAAGAGAAAAACAATTCTTTTCGCATGCTTTGTGTTGGGATGAGAAAACAATTATTTTATGTGAAGACAACTAAAATAAATGTCTTTGTTCGTACAGATGTTGATCCACAAGTATAAGTACTAACAAACTTTAATTGAATACCACGGCCTTCCCTTAATCCATAATTTTAATCCAAATTTATGATCAATAAATTTGGGATAATCGTACTAATGCACGGAAAACTACATTAATGTCAAAATTTTGAAATAATAAATAGGTACAGTATAACCAGAACAAAGTTTTGATTGCTAAATGCGCACAACGAACGAAGTAAGTTCGTACTACGTAGTACTCTAGTACGACCATACCCGAGAGATATAAGAGATACCCACGAACAAGGGCGTAGCCAGGGGCGATCGCCCCCCCCAAAGGGTCAAGTAAAAACCAAAATACTCGGGAATGCGGTTGCCGTTGCCTGTAGTGACCTTTTTTTTTGGCTTTTTTTGTTTTATCTGCAGCGATCGCCCCCCCCCCCTCAAAGGGTCAAGTAAACACCAAAATATTCGGGGGCTTTCGGTTGCCGTTGCCTCTACTGACCTTTTTTTAGATTCTTATCTATCTCATTTAAAACTGAAGGGTAGTTAACCTAAAACTTGATTCGTTTTTGGGCCATAATTCTTATACCAGACAAAATAACTTAAATCTAATTAGGTACACCAAATAAAAATAATTCAAAAACAAAAAAGAATTTATTTGAAAAAGTTTCGTGGAAATTGAAATTCCGTTTTCGTGGAAATTGCAATTAAAGATATTGGCTTTATTATTTTATAGCCATTTAGTATTTCTATAAAAGATGGCTACGGAAATCTTATCTCTGATTAATTCATGGACGGTAGACATCAATGTGACAGAAAAAGTAAAAAATTATCAGCGGTTTCTTAAAAAAAACATAGTTTGCTTTAAAACATAGTAGAATAATATTTTACTAACTTTCACTACAATAACTTTAAAATACTTAGAAGCGCAAAATTAAAACTTTTGACACTATATGTCAAAATGGCCTCCACGCACTTCTACACATTTTCTGACACGTTAAAGAAAAAGCTTTGAAAAATATTAGCTGCTGCATTAGCAGCTGAAGTTAGAGTACTGTAGACAACATTTTTTATGAAACCTCAAAAGCAATAATCAAATGCATTAAAATCGGTGGATCCTTCTGCGCGAAATTGATGGTGCTCCGTCTTGCATAAACCACATATGGGCCCCAGTTTCGAGATCAACCCCTTCTAAAAGTTCTGGAAGCTGCTGTTGAAGAAAATTTAAATAATTTCTGCCGTTTAATCGGTTAGGTAGAAAAAATGGTCCAATTAAATTTTTCCCCAATACACCTACGCATACGTTTAGTGAAAACTTGTGCTGATGTCTTACTTCTTCTATTATCTTAGGATTTTCTTCCGCCTAAAATGTTCATTGTTATAATTTGTGACATCATCGCGGGTAAAAATTGCCTCAACCGTAAAGAGTGTTTTTGTTAAAACTGCATTATCTCTTCGATTTTTGCCGCAACAACCATTCACCATAAGCTGCTGTCAAATTCAAATAAGCTGGTTGCAAAGCTTGAACATTTTGTAAATGAATGGCTGTAGTAACTGATCTCGAATACTTCTTCATATTTGGTATGATATTTCTAACTGGGAGGCTATCCTTTCCAGGGGGGATTAGGTTTAGGACTACGTTTTTTTAGTGTTTTCATGAATTGCTTTGGCAAGAAACGAATGTATATTATTTACTGAAACTTTAAGAACATTTTATACATATATTCAAATAAATTGTGTAATTTAATTTTAAGTATTTCCTCGGAAGATATGGAACCATCACCACCAGCTGTTTGTGTACATTTTGGATGCAACACTTTTCATCTGAAATCAGCAGAGTTTCAAATTTACTTTAAGTACACGTCTTTCTTTTTATATGAACCTAACTTCCCCTCAAAAATAGAAAATTGCATATTTTAGAGATATATAAACAAAAAGAGCATGCCGTTTTTTTATAACTTTTTCTGCAATAAAAAAATACTTTAAATAATGATATTGCTCTATATATTCATATAGAGCGTAATTATATAAACTAACTATCAATTTTTTAAAATGATTAGTTAAACACTTTTTTTCAAGCTTGTACATAAGTTCAAAAAAAGTCGTTTCGAAAAAAAACGCGTTTGAAAAAAAGAATTACCGAAAACAACAAATTCAAGTAATAATTATAATAATGCACTAATAAATGTATTTAAACTACTTACTGATTAATCAGTGATTCCAGCACCATATAGCAATCCTTCTTCTTCTTCATATCCTTCGTTTTGACCTTGCAACTCTCTTTTTACATGCGTTTTACATGCAGCGCGCTCCAGCAGTTAACGAAGGACGCTCACGAGGGACGCTCATAACGAATGGCATGTACTCATCAGAACGAATTGAAATTTTTATTTGAAACTTTGGGAACGTCTTTTTTTAATAATTTTACCAACAATTTATAAATGAAAAAAAATCTCAATATTTCCCCTCTTAGCAAACTAATTTTTTAAGCCCCTCTTTCTTTTCTTGACATATACTGTGAATTTTTTAGAGGAAAAAAGCTTTTGTTTTCCGTAGCCCCCTTTTATCGAAAAACTAAACGGCCATAAAATAATAAAGCCAATATCTTTTGCATTTTTCACGAAGACTTTTCGAACTTAAAACAAGAATAAGATTATTTTTATCTTTGATTTATTTTCAAGTAGCGACCTGCCCCGGCTTCGCACGGTTTACGACATCACATTAGAAACCTCTAAAATTATCAGTGTTTCTCTACTATATTATGCATGTATTATACATATAAACCTTCCTCTTGAATCACTCTATCTATTAAAAAAAACGCATCAAAATCCGTTGCGTAGTTTTAAAGATCTAAGCATACATATGGACAGACAGACAGCGGGAAGCGACTTTGTTTTATACTATGTTATTATTATGATATTGAGTAACTAGATTTAAGATATTTTGTCTGGTTTAAGAATAATGGTCCAAAAACGAACCAAATTTCAGGTTAACTACCCTTCCGTTATAAGTGAGATAGATAAGAAAAAAGCTGATTGTTTGAATCCAAAGAATGAGCGTTCATGCCAAATTTAAAACGTTTGTCTCTAGACATGACGGTACATATTTTATAAAAATAAATTAAAAATGGAAACTTTGAAGGGCTGTAGCTTCGCAGGGATGCTTAATTGTATACCTATAGATAAATTCTGTTAAATCGACATGATTTTGATCCAGGACCTCACTGTTAAATTTATGACACACCTTTTAGGAACACCCTGTATATTATTTTTATTGATTTAAGTTATTATGTGTTAGGTATTATTATTAA
>JAPWTK010000495.1:17500-177500 GCA_029963805.1 Aromia moschata | reverse complement strand
GGGGGGGGGGGGGGGGGGGGGGGGGGGGGGGGGGGGGGGGGGGGGGGGGGGGGGGGGGGGGGGGGGGGGGGGGGGGGGGGGGGGGGGGGGGGGGGGGGGGGGGGGGGGGGGGGGGGGGGGGGGGGGGGGGGGGGGGGGGGGGGGGGGGGGGGGGGGGGGGGGGGGGGGGGGGGGGGGGGGGGGGGGGGGGGGGGGGGGGGGGGGGGGGGGGGGGGGGGGGGGGTTGGGGGGGGGGGGGGGGGGGGGGGGGGGGGGGGGGGGGGGGGGGGGGGGGGGGGGGGGGGGGGGGGGGGGGGGGGGGGGGGGGGGGGGGGGGGGGGGGGGGGGGGGGGGGGGGGGGGGGGGGGGGGGGGGGGGGGGGGGGGGGGGGGGGGGGGGGGGGGGGGGGGGGGGGGGGGGGGGGGGGGGGGGGGGGGGGGGGGGGGGGGGGGGGGGGTGGGGGGGGGGGGGGGGGGGGGGGGGGGGGGGGGGGGGGGGGGGGGGGGGGGGGGGTGGGGGGGGGGGGGGGGTTTGGGGGGGGGGGGGGGGGGGGGGGGGGGGGGGGGGGGGGGGGGGGGGGGGGGGGGGGGGGGGGGGGGGGGGGGGGGGGGGGGGGGGGGGGGGGGGGGGGGGGGGGGGGGGGGGGGGGGGGGGGGGGGGGGGGGGGGGGGGGGGGGGGGGGGGGGGGGGGGGGGGGGGGGGGGGGGGGGGGGGGGGGGGGGTTTTTGTTGGGGGGGGGGGGGGGGGGGGGGGGGGGGGGGTGGGGGGGGGGGGGGGGGGGGGGAGGTAAGGGTGTGGGGGGTGTTTTTTGGGGGGGGGGGGGGGGGGGGGGGGGGGGGGGGGGTTTGGGGGGGGGGGGGGGGGGGGGGGGGGGGGGGGGGGGGTTTGGGGGGGGGGGGGGGGGGGGGGGGGTGGGGGGGTTGGGGGGGGGGGGGGGGGGGGGGGGGGGGGGGGGGGGGGGGGGGGGGGGGGGGGGGGGGGGGGGGGGGGGGGGGGGGGGGGGGGGGGGGGGGGGGGGGGGGGGGGGGGGGGGGGGGGGGGGGGGGGGGGGGGGGGGGGGGGGGGGGGGGGGGGGGGGGGGGGGGGGGGGGGGGGGGGGGGGGGGGGGGGGGGGGGGGGGGAGGGGGGGGGGGAGGGGGGGGGGGGGGGGGGGGGGGGGGGGGGGGTTTTGGGGGGGGGGGGAAAAGAAAGGGGGGGGGGGGGGGGGGGGGGGGGGGGGGGGGGGGGGGGTTTTGGGGGGGGGTGGGGGGGGGGGGGGGGGGGGTTTGGGGTTGGGGGGGGGGGGGGGGGGTGGTTGTTGGGGGGGGGGGGGGGGGTTTTGGGGGGGGGGGGGGGGGGGGTTTGGGGGGGGGGGGGGGGGGGGGGTGGGGGGGGGGGAATTGGGGGGGTTTTTTTTGGGGGGGGGGGGGGGGGGGGGGGGGGGGGGGGGGGGGGGGGGGGGGGGGGGGGGGGGGGGGAAAATTTTTTAAAAAGGGGTTTTTGGGGGGGGGGGGGGGGGGGGGGGTTTTTTGGGGGGGGGGGGGGGGGGGGGGGGGGGGGGGGGGGGGGGGTAGTTTTTGGGGGGTTTTAAAAAAAAGGGGGGGGGGGGGGGTGGGGAAAAAAATTTTGTTAAAAAAATTGGGTGGGGTTGGGGTTTTGGGGAGGGGGGGGGGGGGGGGGGGGGGGGGGGGGGGGGGGGGGGGGGGATTTTTAAAAGGGGGGTTTTTTTTTTGGGGGGGGTGGGGGGGGTTTGGGGGGGGGGGGGGGGTTTGGGGGGGGGGGAAAAATAAGGGTGGGGAAGGGGGGGGAAAAAAATAAGGGAAAAAAAAAAAAAAGGGGGGGGGGGGGGGGGAAAAAGGAAAAAAAAAAAAAAGGAAAGAAGGGGGGGGGTTTGGAAGGAAAAGGAAAAAGGAAAAAAAAAAAAAAAAAAAAGGGAAAAATGTTTTGGTAAAAAGGGGGGTTTGGGCCCCCCGGGGGGGGGTTTTGGGGGGGGGGAAATGGGGGGGGGCGGGGGGGGGGGGGGGGGGCGGGGGGGGGGTTTTTTGGGGGGGGGGCCCCCGGGGGGGGCTCCGGGCTTGGGGGGAGGGTGGGGGGGGGGGGGTTTTTTGGGGGGGAAAAAATTTCCCCGGAAATGGGGGGGGGGGGGAATTTTTTTTGGGGGGGGGGGGGGGGGGAAAAAATTTAGAAAAAAAGGGGGGAAAAGAGGAAAGGAATTTTTTGGGGGGGGGGTGGGTTTATATTTTTTTGGGGAAAGGGGGGGGGGGGGGTGGGGGCCCAAGCCGTGGGGGGGTCGCTATAAAAAAACCAAGGGGAAAAATTCCCTTTTTTTGCGTCGGTGTTTTCCCGGGGGAACTCTTTTCACCAAAAAAGAAAAAAGGAAGAAAAAAAAAATCTCTTTTTTAAAACAAAAAAGAAACGGGGGGAGAGAAGGGGGGGAGGAGGCAAAAGGACGGTAGATTCTATGAAATTTTTTTTTTTGGGGGGGGGGGGGGGGGGGGGGGGGGGGGGGGGGGGGGGGGGGGGGGGGGGGGGGGGGGGGGGGGGGGGGGGGCCGGGGGGGGGGGGGGGGGGGGGGGGGGGGGGGGGGGGGGGGGGGGGGGGGGGGGGGGGGGGGGGGGGGGGGGGGGGGGGGGGGGGGGGGGGGGGGGGGGGGGGGGGGGGGGGGGGGGGGGGGGGGGGGGGGGGGGGGCGGGGGGGGGGGGGGGGGGGGGGGGGGGGGGGGGGGGGGGGGGGGGGGGGGGGGGGGGGGGGGGGGGGGGGGGGGGGGGGGGGGGGGGGGGGGGGGGGGGGGGGGGGGGGGGGGGGGGGGGGGGGGGGGGGGGGGGGGGGGGGGGGGGGGGGGGGGGGGGGGGGGGGGGGGGGGGGGGGGGGGGGGGGGGGGGGGGGGGGGGGGGGGGGGGGGGGGGGGGGGGGGGGGGGGGGGGGGGGGGGGGGGGGGGGGGGGGGGGGGGGGGGGGGGGGGGGAAGGGGGGGGGGGGGGGGGGGGGGGGGGGGGGGGGGGGGGGGGGGGGGGGGGGAAAGGGGGGGGAAGGGGAAAGGGGGGGGGGGGGGGGGGGGGGGGGGGGGGGGGGGGAAAAGAAAAGAAAAGGGGGGGGGGGGGGGGAAAAAAAAGAAAAAACGGGGGAAAAGGGAGAAGGGGGGGGGGGGGGGGGGGGGGGGGGAAAAAAAAAAGAAAAAAAGGGGGGGGAAGGGGGGGGGGGAAAAAAAAGGGGGGGAAGGGGGGGGGGGGGGGAAAAAAAGGGAAAAAAAAAAAAGGAAAAAGGGGGAAAAAAAAAGGGGGGGGGGGGAAGAGGGGGGGGGGGGGGGGGGGAAGGGAAAGGGGGAAAAAAGGGGGGAGAAAAAGAAAGGGGAGGGGAAAAGGGGGAAAAAAAAAAAAAAAAAGAGAGAGGGGGGGGGGGGGTAAAGGGGGGGGGGGAAGGGGGGGGGGGGGGGGGGGGGGGAGGGGGAGGAAAAAAGGGGAAGGAAAAAAAGAAAAAAGGGGGGAAAAGGGGGGGGGGGGGGGGGGGGGGGGGGGGGGGGGGGGGGGGGGGGGGGAAGGGAAAAGAAGAAAGGGGGGAAAAGGGGGGGAAAGAGAAAAGGAAAGAAGGGGGAAAAAAAAGAAGGGGGGGGAGGGAAAAAAAAGGGGGGGGGAGGGGGGGGGGGGGGAAAAAGGGGAAAAAAAAGAAGGGGGGGGGGGGGGGGGGGGGGGGGGGGGGGGAAGGGGGGGGGGGGGGGGGGGGAGGGGGGGAAAGGAAAAAAAAGGGGAAAAAAAAGGAAAAAAAAAAAAGGGGAAGGGGGAAGGGGAAAAAAAGGAAGGGAAAAATTAAAAGGAAGGGGGGAAAAAAAAAAAAAAGGGGGGGGGGGGGAGGGGGGGAAAAAAAAAGGGGGGGGGGGGGGGGAGGGAGGAAAGGGGGGGGAAGATTGGGGGGGGGGGAAGATATATATACATATTTTTTTTTTTTTTGAGGATTTAGGTATTTTGTTTACATTTTTTTTGATCAGTATCTACAAAACTATCCAGAAAAATTCCCCCCCCCCCCCTCCCCCCAACACCACCAAAAACCAAGCCCCCCCCCCCCCCCCCCCCCCCAACCCCCCCCCCCCCCACCCCCCCCACCCCCCAACCAACCCCCAAACCCCAAAACAAAAAAAAAAAAAAAAAAAAAAAAAAGCCCCGCCCCCCCCCCCCCCCGGCCCCCCCCCCCCCGCCCCCCCCCGCCCCCCGCGGGGCCCCCCAACCCCACAACCAAACAAGGGAGAACGCCAAAAAGAAGGGGGGCCCAAGGCGGCCACGCCACAAAAACCCAAAAAAAAAAAAACCCCCCCCCCCACCCCCGGGGGGGGCCCCCCGGGGGGGGGGGGGGGGGGGGGGCGGACAAAAAACCCGGCCCCCCCCCCCCCCCCCCCCCCCCCCCCCCCCCCCCCCCCGCCCCCGCAAGACCCCCCCCCCCCCCCCCGCCGGGCCCCCCCCCGCCCCCCCCCCCCCCCCCCCCAACCCCACCCCCACCCCCCCCCCCCCCCGCCCCCCGGGGGGGGCGGCCCCCCCCCCCCCCCCCCCCCCCCCCCCCCCCCCCCGGGGGGGGGGGGGGGGGGGGGGCCGCCCCCCCCCCCCCCCCCCCCCCCCCCCCCCCCCCCCCGGCGGGGGGGGGGGGGGGGGGGGGGCCCGGCCCAAGGGCCGGGCGGGTTTTGGGGGTGTGGGGTTTTTTTTTTTTTTTTTGTTTTTTTTTTTTTTTGCGGAAACACTATTCGAACTTACGAAAAAAAACTATTTATTTCGGTAGATTTACTACACCACCAACTATTTATTACAAGGATGTCGGATAAAACATATTCTTTAAGAAAAAAGGAGTAACGCTTCTAAATGCTGTTATATTTGATGAAAAGTTGACATACCTTTCAGATTTAGAATATACATTTATTGAAATAAATGTTTTCAGTACTAAATTTATGTCAGAATGTGGTGGCCATGGAGATAAGCTAAGAAGACAGTTGCATTTTAGTTTACTATTATTCTGGCTTCAATTTATTATTAAAAAATTTCAATAAACGTATGTCCTAAACGCTGGACGGTATATCAATTTTGCAGCAAACATAACAGCGTTATTTTATTATTTTCTTATCATGACATGTTTTAAGTGTTTGTAGATATTAAAAAGTGACCAAATTTGGCATACGTATGTAAAATTGGGAAAGAAATAACTGTTCTTGGTAAAAATTTTTGAAATTGCATCAAATAGGCCCAGTTCGAGCTATTTTTGGAAAAATGTCAAATTTGACAGATACCGAAAGTCACGTGAATCCGGTTAGAGTAGGTCATTTTTCATAATTAAGTTCTTCAAATTCACTTCATACATAAGTTAACCCCAAAGTTATATTTCAAAAAAGGCGTTAATAAAATTGTGTCTCATATGATGCACACTTTATGAAGGACACTATATGTCTTTTTTTATTTTATATGCTACCAATTATTCTAACAGTAATTATGAATTAATCATCAATTAAATGCATTATATATGTACACATTAATTTTCTGAATTTTATTTTACAATATTTTCAAAACAATGTGTTTTACAGTTCAGGTTAGGATAAAATAGTCTAAAATCTTGGGTATTACTGAAATAGGTGCTGTTCAAATTATTGCTACTTGAATTTTTCGTTTCAGTGTATTTTTAATTTGATTTTTAACACGCATTATCTCATAGCACGCATAAACCTGTAAGTTTAGGTATGGCCTTTAGAATTTTTTTACAACAGTCAGTTACATACATGTGCTTAGCCGGATTACTACAATTAAATACGATACTAAAATGTAGTTACATGTGTTTTAACTATTTCATTTTGAAATCTCTTTCATGAAACTATTTACACTGCTACTTATATACTTATTAAGTTGTATTAAGTAAATTCTCATGTAAAATAGGCTTTATCACCTAATGCTTTTCAAATTAGAGAAGAATGCCAAATGAGTGTTGAGGTCATATAGATTAATAAAAATGGTCTCATGAAATCTAAAACACAGTCGGCACACGATTTAAATATTAGATTAGAATCTTCTCTTTCAATGTACGAGGTGTGGCTATTAAATAACCGAACTGATGCTGCGAGCGTTCGCGACAAGTTTGAACAGAACTGTGTCTGGTGATACTTTCCCCACCCTGAGCTCGCCGGACAAACCAGCAGGTCGCTCAGTTTGACTGTAGCAGTCGTTTGAATTAGTCTACGCACCAGTTACGTGTCGAAAAAAAATGTTAAGTGATCAGATGGAGCAACGGGTTGATCTCAAGTTTCTTGTTAAACTGGGGAAAACTTTTACATAAAGCTTATGTAACGTTAAAAGACGCGTACAGGCATGAATGGTTATCTCGCACACAAGTTTTTGAATGGTTTAAACGGTTTAAAAGAGGGACGTGAAACGACTTAACACGATCCGCGCCCCGAACGGCGGGCGCTCAACGTCAAAAACGGACGAAATCATTGAAAAAATTGGTAAATTAATCCGCGAAGATCGTCGTCTAAGCATCTAAGGGCTTGATGAAATAGCAGGAATCGACAAAGAATGTGTTCGCCAGATTTTGCATGAACCATTCAACAATGGAAAAGTTGTATGGAGCGGTGCAGAGATCGCCAAGGGGAGTTATTGAAGGCGAAAAGGTTGCTACTGTAATTGGTAACGAATAAAAAATGTTATAACAGCAGTTCGGTTATTTAATAGCCACATGTCGTATCTTTAGTCAGAGCAGTAATGTGATTCTTATCGTTATTAAATGTGTATAGACGAAATATCGACTTAAACGCCCAAAAAAGTTTACGTTGATCCACAGACGTCTATGAAATATACTCATTTTTTGAATTCAATTCCACGAAAAATTTTAACGAGAATAATAGTTCAGTATACTAATATGAGACATTTTCTATTTTAAAGTCCATGCAACCAATTTTATTGTTACAGTATTCTCTGTGTATTCTCTTCTCTTCCGAGATTCTCTGTATATCAATTTTCAACTAAATGCAAAACCTCCTAATCTAAACACTTTTGGCGCCGTTTTAAAACTGAATTCAACTGATTAATTGAATGGTGCAAACTACCTCCACATGTTGCAAAAACAAATAATACCAGCTCTCAGACAAACTGTAAAAAATACAAATCAAATTTGGTTTCAGCATAATAGTTGCTCAGTGCGTAATAGAGCACCAGTTGTCTATCGTTTAATGGAAATTTTTAATAATAATAATTGAAATGCTGGGATAATTTTGTGACCAGCCAGATATCAGTCGATCTGTGGGGTATACAGAAAAATGAAGTGTACGCACTAGAATCTCCAGAAAATATATAAATTTTAGATTTTCTTTACTAGTATTAACCGAAATAAATTGAGAAAAGTATCCAATTTGGTTTTAAAGTGATACCAAAAATGTTGAGGGGGAAAAGCTGAGGAGGGACGTCACGTAGAACAATTTTTGTAGTTTACATTATTGTTAGTAGTTGATTATTTTTTGTTTGTACAATGTCTTGCAAATTGTTGCCTACTTCTAAAAATATATATATTTTTAAAAGACTCCGCTCGTGTTTTATGGGAAGTGGCCCCCAGTGAAATTGGCTGGGGTTGATATATATTGTTCCTCTTGACCACATGATCAAAAGTTTTCATTCAAAAATGCACAGTTTTCCAGATATTAGAGGTTAATAAGGTACCACTTTTTGACATCTTGACGCTTATGACATATATTGTTATAATAAACAGGCAGAGTTCTCTGTGAGTTTCTGTTTTTATTTTTTTGGTACCTCCCTACTAAAAAAAAAACGAACAATAACGGACAGAGCCTCTACGTACTCTTTTTTCATTCTAAATTGAAAATAGGTAGAAAAAAGCAAGGTTATCAGATATATTTTCTAAAATTGCTAAGTATTCACTATACAAGTATACTTCATACTTCAGTAAACTGTTAGTTCGTGACGTTCTTAGAAAGCTAGTTTGGAAATATTTAAAAAAATACATAGATATAAATTTATTAGTTAGCATTAAAATAAAGCGTTTAAAATTGCTGGAAAATAATAAAGGAATCATAAAGGAATCATAAAGTTGCACCGCTTTTTTTGTTCCCCAGGCGTATTTATCATTTTCAATTAAAATTAGAAGGACTATACACGCTCTGAACGTTTTTGTACGTTTTTGGTGCAATTTCAGACAGAAACGGACAGGTGATTATTCATGCAACGGACAGACTTATCCGTTTCTGTACGTCTTTGAACATCAAATAACACCATTATGAAAAGTTAAATATCAATTTATACTAATACAATTTATTTCTATATATATATATTCATTAAATTAATAACAACTTTATTCACTTTTTTATTAAAATTTCATCATTTTTTTGTACAATAAATTTTTTTTCTCTGTACAACTAAATTTTTTTAATTTTTTTTTTATAAATAAATAAACTTTGAATTATAATTAAAAAAAAATAATATATTATTTAATATTTATTTTTTATTTAAAAACCATATTATTAATATAATAATAATAAAATATTATAATTTTAACCTATAATATTGTAAAACTATGCATGTTTGACCTTGGTGCCCATGAGAACTTTTGATCCTGTGGTAAAGAGGAACAACATATATCAACCCCAGCCAATTTCACCGAGGGCCACTTCCCATAAGAAATGAGCGGTCCTTTTCACAAAAGACAACACGTTTTTCTAACATTATAATACATTGTTGAAAAGAAAATTTTGATCACTATGTAACCACATAAAAATCCAATATGGAGTCCGTAAGAAAAATTAGAGTTAATGGTATTAACTCAGAAACAAATAACAGAAATATTTTGATGACGTCAGCGAAAGCATCTTAAAAAAGTGCCCTAATAATGTACTCACTAAAATATCGTAAGTCCGCTACTTAAAATGATAGGCGACATTTTCTAAAACGCATATCAGTTTTTTAGAAATACCTCGGAGAGGTTTCAGATAAATTAAAAAGGTAATAAAATCCTCTAAAACTTTCCCCATTTAACCATCTTTCTATCTCCAAGAATAACCCAGATACCAATGTATGCGTAATCAATTTGGGTCAGACTGTATTTACAGGGGGTAAAATAAAAAAGTAAGTTCTTTTTTTTAATAGAACACCCTGTATATTTTGATAATTTTAGGTTTCTTATTTCATACTGATTACAAATGTGTATATATGTCAAATATTTTTCTTATTACTTTTTTTGTAAATCTCTGAAGAATATTAAAATAAATTCAATTCAATTTGGAACAGCCACATTGAAAGTAAGTCGAAATCAAATTAAAAGTGATGTTAACTGTCGTTATTTGGGTACATGTTATTTTTTGTTGCGAAACATATGCAATTTCTCAGACTATATAATACTTAGAAGATATTTTTATGGACAAATAATTTATATTATATTCCTTCAATACAATACTCATCCACATAACCCAAATATACCCAAAAATTAACAAAACTACTTGTTCGAACAATGTTTATAACTGAACACACAATTTCCACTAACTTCGAAACATTGCACTTTTACTCAACTCGCCATTTGCCTATTATGTTGGCATCATGTTGGCATCTGTAATGACTAAATCGTCACCATGGCTGACTGTGCCGTCTGTTTAACAAAAATAAAACCCAATGAATCATCAGTTTATTGTGCTGGAATGTATAAAAAAACGTTTCATGGAAAATGTGTCGATAGCTGCTCACTGTAAAATAATTGAAGAGTATACTAGCTTAAAATGGTTTTGCAAAAACTGTTTAGTTTTTGTTGACATTGTTGCACACATACAATCGGAATTAGAAAATTTTAAGAAAAAAATAAAAAACGAAGTAAATACATTAGTAGAAGGAGTTAAAAATAGAAATTATGATGAAAGTCAGGCTAAAAGTTATGCTAATGCTACAAAAGAAGCTGTTGTAATTAAACCTAAAATAAAACAAGGGAGTACCAAGACCAAAGAGTCAATTAAAGAGAGCATTAATCCTATTGAGCTGAAAGTTGGAATATCAGAAATTAGAAATATTCAAGAAGGCGGTATTATAATAAAATGTGACACCAAGGAAGAGGCCGAAAAAATTAAGAGTGCTGCTAATGAAAAACTGAGTGAAAACTATAATATAAATGCTCCTAAATCCAAGAACCCGTGTGTAAAAATTTTGGATATTGATGTTGAACTTGGTGAAGAAGACTTAATAAAAAACATGAAAAACCAAAATGACTATTTAAATAATGAAAATGTGATGTTAAAAGTTGTTACTATGAAAAAAATGAAGAAAAATTTGTTGGCCATAATTGAATGCGACCCAAATACTTACTTTAAATTAATTAATGAAGGAAAAATATATATGAATTGGTCAAGATGTCGTGTTTTCGAATATGTCAGCATCTACAGGTGCTATCATTGCGGTGGCTTCAACCATGGTGCGAATAAATGCAGTGAAAAAAGTGATGGATGTTTAAAGTGTGCAAGCAGAAATCATAAAAAAGAAGAATGCAACAGTGACTCTCCAAAATGTGTAAACTGTTTAGATGTCAATCAAAAATCTCAAACGAAACTTGACGTAAATCATTCTTGTTTCGATATATTATATTGTCCAATACTTCAGAAAAAAATTGAAAATGAAAAACAAAAAATTTGCTATCATACTTCTGAAAAATAGCAATTAAAGTCTGAAAATAGTAATAGTACCGGGATTGAGCTTAGAATTTTCCAGTTAAACGTTCAATGTATCAAAAATAAAATTGAACAACTGGAATTATGTTTACAGGAATATAACGTATATATTTTTTGTGTAACCGAACATTGGCTATATTCTACAGATATTTCCTCTATAAAAATTAATGGGTATATTATGGCAACGGTTTTTTGTAGACAACAATATAAAAATGGAGGAGTTGCCATATTTGTAGTAAAAAAACTGTGGCCACACATAAAAAGAGATTAATATGAAACCTTTTTGTACTGAAAAATTAATAGAAATTGTCGGTGTTGAGTTAAAAATTCGCCATGATATTATAAATATTGTAACTATATATAAATCACCAAATGAACGTATTGACATGTTTTTACAAAAATTTGATCATATGTTAAGCCAGATTTGCTCAAGGCGTGCAAAATTAATTTTATGTGGTGATTTAAATATTGATTGTTCCATAGACTCGGTTCAAAAAAACGATCTCCTAAATGTTATGTCGTCTTACAATTTAAATAATTTAGTAAATGAATCCACAAGAGTAACGGCAAACTCTGCTACGACTATAGATTACATGTGTGTTAATTTCGAAAATATTTGTAATGTGTCCTGTCAAGTTATTCACTATATCTAGTATTTCAGATCACTCTGCACAAATATTAACAATTACAAATATACAGCCAAACTCCCCTAAATACGCAACAAAAAAGGTTATTTAACAACATGAATCATCAAACTTTTTTGTCTTTAATAAGTAGGGAAGACTGGAGTACTATTTATTTATGCAATGATGTAAACGAAGCATTTGAAACCTTCTCGGGTATTATGTCATACTACTTAAATGTGAGTTTTCCGTTTAAAAAAAATTAAAGTAAATATTCAAAAAAAAATCGAAGCCTTGGGTAACTCAAGGTATAAAAACATCTTCGCAACAACTAAAAATTTTACACAAAAAAATGTTGAAAACTAATTTAGAAAGTGATAAACGTAAATATAAAAAGTATAAAACAATTTATAGAGAAGTACTTGAGAAGGCAAAACTGTTGTATAATGACAAATTTTATATAAGTTCTAGCAATAAGTCCCAGGCTGCTTGGAGAATTATTAATGACACTGTGCCTAGCAAAAAAGAACATTCTAATTACATAAATGAAATAGTTATAGATGATAAAGCTGAAAGTAATCCTTCAGTAATAGCTAATATGTTTAATGATTTTTTTCATAAATATCCCTAAACATTTAAATAATCAATTAAAAAATGAGTCGAAATATGTCCCTTTGGTAAATACTCAATATCCAACTTTTTATCTGGATGAAGTCACTGAGATCGAAGTATTTAATATTATTAGCTCATTGAAAACATCAAATTCTTCGGGATTTGATAACATTTCATCTAACCTTCTCAAAGAATATGTTTATTTCTTTGTTAGACCATTAATTTACTTAATTAATTTATCATTAATTAAAGGCATCTTCCCTGACTTGCTAAAAGTTGCAAAAATTATACCCCTACACAAAAAAGGAGATAAAAACAAAATGGATAACTATAGGCCAATTTCACTGCTGTCTACCATCTCAAAATTATTGGAAAAAATCATATTTAATAGACTTGTAAAGTTTCTCTCTCAGCATAATATTCTTTCGAGCTGTCAATTCGGGTTTCAAAAAAGCAAGTCAACGAAGTCTACTATTACAAATTTCTTAATGTGCCTTTTCGAAAATTTAAATAACAAAAATAAATGTGTTGGTATTTTTTGGATCTAAGTAAAGCTTTCGATCTAGTTGACCATGAATTATTATTAGATAAATTGTATATGTATGGTTTAAGAGGTATTATTTATGACTGGATAAAATCTTATCTATCAGGAAGGAGTCAGTTTGTTGACGTACATGGTTCTCACTCAGAAAAACACTCACATATTGAATGCGGCGTACCTCAGGGCTCAGTACTTGGACCGTTACTCTTTATTCTTTTTACAAATGAGTTATCAAATGTTGTCAACAGGAAAAATTTAACTTTATTTGCTGATGATACGTCTTTTATTTGCTCAGCTCAATACCAATATGAGGTCATGAAACAGAGTCAAAATATTTTAAACATATTTGTTGAATGGTTTAACAAAAATAAACTTTTCTTAAATATTTCTAAGACAGAATTTATGCTGTTTAAAACAAAAACTTCTCCAGTTATTGAAAGTCATATATTGAGAATTAATGAATCTTCAATAAAACAAGTTGACAATGTTAAGTTTTTGGGTGTTAGTATAAATCAGTTCTTAAATTGGGATAATCATATAAAAGAATTATGTACTAAATTATCATCAGTGTGTTATGTGCTTTATAGATTAAAAAAATTAACAAGTTCTAAAATAATATTGTCTTAATGCACATTTCTATTCCAGAGTTAATTATAGTATTTTGTTTTGGGGATCATCGTCTCAAATGTTAAAAATATTTAGACTGCAAAAAAGAGCTTTACGTAATATGGCAGGTGTACATAAATTTCATTCATGTAGACTTTTATTTAAAGAATTTAAAATATTAACCGTACGATGCATCTTTATATATGAAGTATTAATTTTTGTTAAAAGTAATTACTCATCGTTTTTGACAAACAACTTTACATGATTACAATACAATCATGATTACAATACAAGAAATGCTATGGCCTTTGTTATTCCACGACACAACTTGTCTATTTATGAATCTAATCCAGTCTATATAGGTATAAAATTCTGGAATAAACTTCCAGCATATATAAGAAATTTAGACAATTTTAAAAAATTCAAGAAAAGTCTGTTAATTTTTTTTAATTGAAAATTGTTTTTATGATGTTGATGAATATTTATATTTTAATTAGATGATTCTATTTAAGGTTTCTTTCCTGTTTCGTCGTTTTTAATGGATTTTTGTTAAATGTACTAGTTTATTTTTTTTGTAAAAGTACCTGACTAGTCCAGTGCCGTATGTACTTTTGTATTGGTATTTTTTTTGGACAATAAAGATTATTATTATTATTATTATTATTATTATTATTATTATCATCGGGAGATAGTTAAAACTCAAATGTCATTAAGTTTTAGTCCATTATTGATGCTTAACATAATTTGTATTTGGTTTCGAAACGTATTTTTAACTATCGCTGTTATAAATTAAATTGGTAATTTATATTTTTTTGACAAAATTAAAAAAAATTTAATCCATTTATAAAACTAACCCTGTACATATAGTTAATCTTAGATGGTTTTAAAATGGTATTGAAATTGTTGTATAATATTTTCTCTCAGTGTATTTTTAACTAGTCTGTTTTATCACACATTATTCCGTAAAATATAAAAATCCCTAAGGGGGCGTTCAAGTATTACGTAACGCAAATTGGGGGAAGGGGGTCTTGTAAAACGTTACGATGCGTTACAGGGGCGGGAGGGTGGTTCAAACAACGGGTTACGTATCATTGTTTTTTTTTTTATTTAAATAAAAAACTAGGAAATCAAAATCTCACAAGTTGGCAACCCTTTTCGTTCATGTTTTATGGGGAATTCCTCGATGGTATTGTACGTCATTTTTATTTTGTTTTCGTTGTCAGTATTCGTTAGTGTTTACGCAGGAGCACATTGCTGTAGTCAGTCAGTCAGTTTGTTAGTAAAAAAATCTAAAATAGGAGAATGCGTGAGAAGAACAATGGTGGATGAAGTAAAAAATGTATGTAAGGAAAACGGCGTAATTAAATGTAAGATTAGTAGTAAAAGTTTTTAAAGACAGCCCATTTTAACATATTTTAAACTTAAGCAAATGTTTATTACATTATGTGTGATTGTTTATTAAATTACAATCTGAATAAATAAAATAAACAGCATACGCATGTACCTATTGCGAGTCAGAAATCTCTTGTTTTATTTATTATTACTGCAAACGCGATCAAAACAATAACAAAGGTATTTTAGCGACTTTCCGGTACTTTGCGCAACATAATTGTGACTTTTAGGTAAAAATGGTCACTTGGTTGTTACGTAACGTTAAGGGAGGGAGGGTGGGGGAGGGGGGGTAACGAGTACGAAGAATATTCGTATTTTAATCAATAAAAAAACTGTCAATGATTAAAGAAAAATAAGTTGGAGTTGATAAGTTTAGTTTAAAACTAATGAAAAATATTTTCCAACAAATTCGTCTCTGGTTGCATATGTATGTTCGTAATCTACTTTGGGAAGATTAAAATTAGCGACAGGCTAAACAGGATTAAAAATAATCTGGATTAAAAGATACTTGTATCTAGGAAACTGTGGAGATCGAAACTATAAATTAATTATAACCGGTTGCCAGATACGGATGACTGACTTGAATTTCATTTCATTTCATTTTTTTAATCTTAAATGAAATAGGTATTATTTAATTAACTTTATCTGTGTACTGAAAGTAACTTGATTATTCCGGTAACTTCGGCCGAGAATCCAGATAAATATTTTAAAACTGGATACATATATCCACAAATAATATAAAAATGCGGAAAATACTTCTTTTGTTTGAATTTCCGTAGCTACATTTTTGCTACTATACACTAACAAAATATAATTGTTATTCGTATTTTGTTATTTATTATTAATAATAAATGCTATATATTCTATTCAAATGCATTTTTATAACTAAGGTTGGCTGATCGTGCCGCAAGACAGTGGTGTAGCATAGGAGTCAACCACCGGCCGCAGCGCGTGGCGGGCGACTGAGCATCTGAGACTACATTTTTATTAGTGTTTTCGAAGTGTTTATGTCGTCGGCGTCGGTATTATGTTATTAATAAAATGTCACAAGTGCAAACGACTAAAAAACTACCATTTACAGACAAAGTGAATAAATGCATCGGTGATTTCGAACGTTTATTTTATGATGGCGCGATCGTAATGTGAGAGTCTGTAAGGAAAAACTACAGTGTAGGGACAAACGCGACTGTAGCCGTCACGTAAATAGTGTGAAATATAAAAATAAAAAAAAGAGCTATGCCTTGAGAACCCAGTTGTCCCTCAAAACGTTCCATATATGCCGTTACCAGGTCACACAAAGTTACGTAACTGTCTACCAACTGTACGCAGTGACTTAGTAAAGTGAACAACATGGCTGACAATAAGTATTGACGGTCTTTCATTGTACGTTTCCGCATATGTATTTTTTTGACTTGTATATTAGCTGTTTCCCACATTTTACGACATATAAAAGAAATGTTTTATACCCAAATAAAAGTCAAATTGATTTTTTTTATATACTATTCTGTTGAGTTATATTTACACAGATGGTTTTGAGATACTGTATAGAGACCGTGCAAGGGGACTGGTGGCGCCATAACGGCAGTGTTCGTAAATACGTGCTGTGGTTTTTAAATGGAGTTACACTAAGATTTCGCAGTTTCTGTTGTTTTAAAAAAAAATTATTAGTAAACACTAGTTTATGATCCGTACTAACGGTAAGTATGATCAATATATTTATGAAAAACTCATAGTTTGAAATGTAAGCATGGTGTGACATGATTCGAATCGATAAAACGTACTGAAATTGAGGTTATGGTTTCATAGATGTCATCCATCGGGATAAATATTATTTTGGAGACCGGTTTTTCTTTTTTGAGGACGATTTTCGTTCATCTACAAGGCGGAAAGGAATTAAATTAGTGGATTCCAATCACATAAAGAGAGTTCGAAAAATCCACTTTAATTATTTCAATGATGAAAACATTTCTTAAAAATGAATCACAATCCTGATTTAAACTAAAAATATTATTGGACAGTATGAAAACGTGATGTGTTCACTGCTGTATTTTTTTTCATGTACTGTAATGCGCAAAATGTTTTTACTACTCATGATACAAAACTTTTACTTACTTCGACCTTTTTACTGCTCTAATCCATTTTTCTCGTTGACACAATTTATTCGGGTTTACAGAGAAAGAGTAGTACTTGACATTACTTGTAGTTCTTGCTCGATTTTTGCAATTTATCACGCAACACACATCACCATATGATTTTTGTTGCTCATCTTGTAGGTTAGGTTTTAAGCTTTAAAAGCCTGTTATCACGCATAACAGGCACTGCAAACTTCAAGTTGTTGGAATCGATATTTGTAAAATAATCTTGTTAATATTACGTTACCAAAGTCTTTTTAAAAATACGAGTATAAACTGAAAACATAATTTTTCTACGTAAACTATATGACAATGACATGCCACAGCACGTAGTTTACGCTTCGGCCACCGTGATCGTTGATTGTACAAAATGGCGAAACTACGCCTCTCTGCACGGTCTCTATATCAGGAAAACCTTTCTTAGTTTTAACTTTTCCAAATTGCATTAATATTTAGCATACCTACTAAGAGTAAAAATTGACTAAAAAAGTGACAAAATAAATTTTATTTAATTCTTTAAGTATTACACTTCATTTGTAAAAAGTATAGATTACACATTATCAACTGTAACCTCTCACGATAAGTATCAAACGCCGGCACTGGTTCAGTAGCCACGACGTCGAGTTATAAAAACTGCGTCACAATGATACAATGATTTTTTTTAAAGCGACAGATACCTAACGAAGATCCGATGCTATCTCGGCTGGAGCATTTAATTCAACAACAAACACTTTACCAAAACCTACGCGTCATGCAATTACCACCTATGTCTGGGCGTAATTAAGATATAAAATTAATGCTAATAAAACATTCGACCTTTTTACTGCTCTAATCCATTTTTCTCGTTGACACAATTTATTCGGGTTTACAGAGAAAGAGTAGTACTTGACATTATTACTTGTAGTTCTTGCTCGATTTTTGCAATTTATCACGCAACACACATCACCATATGATTTTTTGTTGCTCATCTTGTAGGTTAGGTTTTAAGCTTTAAAAGCCTGTTATCACGCATAACAGGCACTGCAAACTTCAAGTTGTTTACCGGAATTGATGCGCGATATTTGTAGAAATTAATTGCACTTTGTTAATATTACGTAACCAAAGTCTTTTTAAAAATACGAGTATAAACTGAAAACATAATTTTTCTACGTAAACTATATGACAATGACATGCCACAGCACGTAGTTTACGCTTCGGCCACCGTGATCGCTGATTGTACAAAATGGCGAAACTACGCCTCTCTGCACGGTCTCTATATCAGGAAAACCTTTCTTAGTTTTAACTTTTCCAAATTGCATTAATATTTAGCATACCTACTAAGAGTAAAGATTGACTAAAAAAGTGACAAAATAAATTTTATTTAATTCTTTAAGTATTACACTTCATTTGTAAAAAGTATAGATTACACATTATCAACTGTAACCTCTCACGATAAGTATCAAACGCCGGCACTGGTTCAGTAGCCACGGACGTCGAGTTATAAAAACTGCGTCACAATGATACGATGATTTTTCTTTTGAAAGCGACAGATACCTAACGAAGATCCGATGCTATCTCGGCTGGAGCATTTAATTCAACAACAAACACTTTACCAAAACCTACGCGTCATGCAATTACCACCTATGTCTGGGCGTAATTAAGATATAAAATTAATGCTAATAAAACATTCGACCTTTTTACTGCTCTAATCCATTTTTCACGTTGACACAATTTATTCGGGTTTACAGAGAAAGAGTAGTACTTGACATTACTTGTAGTTCTTGCTCGATTTTTGCAATTTATCACGCAACACACATCACCATATGATTTTTGTTGCTCATCTTGTAGGTTAGGTTTTAAGCTTTAAAAGCCTGTTATCACGCATAACAGGCACTGCAAACTTCAAGTTGTTTACCGGAATTGATGCGCGATATTTGTAGAAATTAATTGCACTTTGTTAATATTACGTTACCAAAGTCTTTTTAAAAATACGAGTATAAACTGAAAACATAATTTTTCTACGTAAACTATATGACAATGACATGCCACAGCACGTAGTTTACGCTTCGGCCACCGTGATCGCTGATTGTACAAAATGGCGAAACTACGCCTCTCTGCACGGTCTCTATATCAGGAAAACATTTCTTTTAGTTTTAACTTTTCCAAATTGCATTAATATTTAGCATACCTACTAAGAGTAAAGATTGACTAAAAAAAGTGACAAAATAAATTTTATTTAATTCTTTAAGTATTACACTTCATTTGTAAAAAGTATAGATTACACATTATCAACTGTAACCTCTCACGATAAGTATCAAACGCCGGCACTGGTTCAGTAGCCACGACGCACAGTGTTTCCTTTTCCCGATTTATTGGCCAAAAATGCTGAAATCGAAGATTGGCAATTCAATTTTTCATCATTGTAAAGTTGTAGAGGGGGCTTTGGTACGTTATAATCTCGAAGGACAGGTTCCTGGGTTTATTACCTGAGACAAGGGAACCATTTGAAAGTTGAGGTTCCTGCACCTACACATATAACGCGCTTGCCGTTCTGCCGATATAGTTATATTGTGAAGTGAATATTTTTCGAACTAGTGAATTGTTTTTAAAAACTTCTTTTGGACGTTGTTCCTAAAGGTATGTAGATTACTTTTTAACGTTGAAATTATAAAGATTTGTTATTTTTTAAGTAATGAATGTGTATTAGAATGTAGTCCGGTAAAAACGCGTCTTTTCTGAGGTAGGAAAAATATTCGGACAGACGTTTAGTGAAAACTTCCCGCCGACTTCCGCCTCGAAATTGCATGGAGCATGAAGAGGAAGAAATAAGCTTTAAATAGAGACCAAATTTGGCTGCTGAGAGGTGCGGTAGCACATTTCAGAGCCGTTAGAGCTTGGCCGGGCGCGACCGAGGAATTTCGGCCCTAGACGCTTTAGAGAGTTGCGGCCGGCTAGGTATTAAGAAAAGGTTCATACCTGGCCTCTCTAATGCTCATTCTTTCGTGGAAAATAATTTTAAGGAGTAATCCCTAATACATTGTTTTCCTAATTTTTATGAATTATAATTTAACATTGTGTTTCTTATTTTAGGAACACCATTAAACATGGATCCAAGATAAATAATTTCTTTATGAAGAAAAGAATTTTTTTTTAATGATCTTCCGAGATTTTAAATCTCGGAAATGCCAAAGTCAGCGATAAAGTAGAAGCGATTGAAAAAGCTATACATTCAAGGCTGAAGGCGCAGATTTATCCGATATGTCCTCAGACGATTGCGACTCGGAATATTCCGAAGAGCTCTGCTAGTTAGCAGTCACACTAGTTATTCATGTAGTTAAATTTAATCAATGTATTTTAGTTTATTGTACAATACAAATATATTATCCAAAGAAAAAGTGAGTATCGCTATTCCTACACGAAATATCTTTTTTTTTGTTATTTTTTTTAATCCACCATTTCGAATTTCGAAAATTCAATTTCATTGTTAAAATAATAATTCATAAATAAGTCCATCAAATCGTACCATGTTTGTAATAAACGATTTTTCAACATCATTTTGGGTCAGCCATTTTGAATTTAAAAAAATTTCATGCATTATCGAAATCACCGACCTGAAAGACCCCTGTATACAATTTTTCAGCCCATTCCAATAACAAAAAAGTCTTTTTTGGCCACGAAATCGAGAAAAGGAAATACTGTGCGACGTCGAGTTATAAAAACTGCGTCACAATGATACGATGATTTTTTTTTTGAAAGCGACAGATACCTAACGAAGATCCGATGCTATCTCGGCTGGAGCATTTAATTCAACAACAAACACTTTACCAAAACCTACGCGTCATGCAATTACCACCTATGTCTGAGCGTAATTAAGATATAAAATGAATGCTAATAAAACATTAGAGATAAGGCCATCTCAAATGAGCCAGCCAGTTTTCTGCGCAAACATAACCGGTTCGATCCGGCTGGGAATTTCATAAACTTAAAAGTTAGATAAGAGATAAGGCTCGCGGGAGGTCGCACGGCACCCGTTGATGTCAATAGAATTGTTGGTTCGACCAACGAAAAGAAAAACGATAAGTAGGTACAGTTCGGCTAATTTGCCACTCATATAACTTATAATTGAATCGCTAATTGCAGAAAGGGGACATGTCACATTTTCTACTATTCGAGAAAACAACAAAAAACTATTTACATTCTTTGCAATAATTCGTATAAAACCAATTTCTTGGCAGAATATTGCTAATGGTGTTAGTGACAAAGTAATGTAAAATTAGAGTGCTGTTAGCTTTTAAATACCCCCTGAAATGTCAAATTTGACACATGGACATAACCCCTTTCTGCAGTATAAGGAGTTCAAAAAAAGGAAATACCAAGAAAACAATGTATTGTATGTGAATTCTTTAATATACTTCTGAAGTACATTAACAAAATGATTTATTCGATGGTGTTATTATATGTCAGGTTCTCGATTTTCAGTAGGCCAAGAGATAATGTCCTGCCAAAATTCTGAATATTCCTCTGGAACGAATTTTATGGTCAACAATATGTGGTCCATCTTCTTCTTACTTATAGGCAGTTTTTCAGGATACGCTTTTTCTACGTGATAACCAAGATTTTTTGTTGTATTTCTAAGTCGGACCGTGTGTGTAACCAAACTGTTTATAAATTCTCCGCATGCAACTTCTTGAGCCGAAAAAATGGTTAGATGGTGATATGATGATATCGAAAACGACTTCTTCTGAGTGCGTGATACAATCATTACTGAGGCAACTTTGTTTATAAAAACTGGGCCACCAATTTTTATAGTCGTATACCATATATTTGGTTACAGGCACAATAAAAAATTGTCTTGACTTATTGGATGCTTTTGCGATTACTTCAATATATTCCTGTATAGTCCGAACTCACGCTTACTGCAGGAAGGGGATATCTCCAGACATGACCCGTTTTTGCAGTAAACTAAAACTTTGACTTGGTATAACATCTAGTGTAATGCGGTGATATGTCTCGTTTTTACAGTAAACATGCGTATACCCTCCTAAAACAAGAATATGCGAAAATCTCAATTTTGTAGAATTTGGAGATGTCCCCTTTCTGCAATTAGCGATTCAATTAGAGACAGGATCATTTTTGTGCATAGAAATTTCAAAACAATTTTTTTTGCACATAAAAGTAGGTGTAAAGTTTATCACCCTTGGCGGATATCTTGCTTTCCAATTTTTTTCGGCCGGACCATTCCGGTACATGGCTTCGCGCTAACGTGAATGATATCGACATGTTTGACCCACTATAGGAGATGGAACACCTGCCGTTTTTAGAGGCAGGTCCGGCTCGGAATCGTTTCCGAATTACATATCATTTTGTAGAACAACGAAATATGCAGATCAGTTTTAAACAGGTAATGCCCCACCATGTATTGTGTATCGTATTGCGTGAATGAATTTTGAGCGAATGTCACGCATACGTCACACAAAGTTATGTCAGACCACTGGGACCTTTCATGTTTAAAAATACTCTACAACCTACCAGTTTATAGATCAGAAACCTCCTACGAGTACATACATATAAATATTTAGTTATCTGTCTAATTTTACATGTATTGAACGTTACATCTAGTATTTCTTATGTATTTACCTATTTCTATAGATTCGAATTTTTAATAAAAATATGACGTTTTCAGACACTCTTGCAGAGTTCATTGTCGCATGAGTAAAGGTGAATTTATATTATCCGCTCAGACACGGTGCGGAAATGTTACGTGTCCAGCAAGACAAACATTCTTATATGTATGTATTTCTTATAGAAGTACAGGGTTTGTCCGGAAGGTAATGTCAGTGAATTTTTTTCCCGAGACTGTACGCGCCAGCCCGCGCTTTACGTGCTGGGATTGTGGTGGGGGGATCTCGCAACAAGATCCAACAAGCGTCAGTTGGCTACCGGTCGTTGTAGCGGTCGCATCACTCGTTCTTTGAGAGTCGTTACAGTGACCCGGTGCAAGAAAAAATGTAACGTTCGCTTGAGCAACGGATGGCGATCAAGTTTTGTGTGAAACTGGAGAAGAGTGCTGCGGAAACCATTCCAATGTTGAAGAAGGCTTTCGGCGTCGATTGTCTTTCGGACAGGCAAATTTTCCGGTGGCACAAGGCCTTCGCAGGTCGGGAAGATGTCAACGACGAGAACCGCGCTGGACGGCCATCAACCTCCAGTTCCGACGACAATGTGAAACGTGTGCGTGACTTGTTGAACACTGACCGTCGTCTAAGTGTCCGTTTAATTTCCGAAACGGACACGTGTGCGTGACTTGTTAGTGAAACATTAGACATTACGAAAATCATTGTCATCACGAAATTGCGTCGGAGTCTTTAGGAATGAGGAAGGTGTGCGCGAAGCTCATGCCAAAAGTGCTAACGGACGATCAAAAAGCGAGGCGCGTCGAAACCTGCGAAGAATTTTTTGGACACCTGCGAAGACAACCCCGCTTTCCTTGATGACGTCATTACCGGGGACGAAAGTTGGGTCTTTGAATACGATCCGGAGACGAAGAGGCAAAGTGCGGAATGGCACACGTCGAACTCCCCTCGCCCCAAGAAGGCCAGGATGTCCAGGTCAAATATCAAGACAATGCTGATTGTCTTTTTTGATTGCCGGGGGATTGGTCCATCATGAGTTCGTTCCGCAGGGGACAACAGTAACCGGAAAGTTTTACGTCGAGGTGCTAAAGCGGCTGAAACGCAGGGTGAATCGCGTCCGCCCAGACATCTCAAAATCCTGGAAGCTTTACCACGACAATGCGCCTTCGCACACCTGCTTCCTCGTGGCCGATTACCTCGTCAAGGCAGGCATCACCGTTGTTCCCCAGCCTCCCTACAGCCCCGATGTGGCCCCCCCAGACTTTTTTCTGTTTCCGCGCCTCAAAACCCCAATGAAAGGACAGCATTTTCGGTCGGTGAAAAACATTCAGAAGGCTTGCACCGACGCTTTGAAGGCGATTCCGGAAAACGACTATTCCGGACTGCGGCCTTTGATGCGTGGAAGACCCGCTGGAACCGATCTGTGGACGCAGGAGGAATGTATTTTGAAAGTTTCTAAAGATTTGTACACATAGAACCAATAAAAACCATTTTTCAAAGCTCAATGACATTACTTTCCGGACAAACCCTGTATATTTAGCGAATCGGTTCCGTTCAGGCACATTGCGTGTCATACTCATACCGTCCGTCATTGTTGAGAAGAATGTTTGTCTGCCAGGATACGCGTCTATTATTTCTTAACGAGAGTTCACTGTGTTCTTGCAATATATCTATATATCTGAAAACGATAGATATAAATAGTACTGATAATATAAACATCTCTTCTTTGTCGGAACGTTAACGCTACGTTCCCGCACCGTGTCTGACAGGATAATATAAATCCATCTTAAATCTTAGTCCTCATGACGGCGAATTGCATTTATCTTGTGCATGTTGAATGTAATTGGTTTAGATCATTTCAAAACTGAGATGACGTAAACTTCTGGTGATTGTTTTATCTTTTTACTATGCTGCCTATTTTACTTTTCAGCGGATTTTATATTTCTATCTTTGCTTAGCGGAAACAGTTCTCTCTTACGTTAAATATGGTTATTTAATTATGGGAAATGGCAACGGCTATTTAGATATTGTATGGTATTTTATTGTTTCTTTTACGTAATCTGTATTGTGGTGCAAATAAGTAGATACACTTTATTTTGCATTTTAGTTAATTTTTGAAAGGTTTTCAACTCTAAATAACCTATTTGTCAAAATACGGAATGCAAAGTTCTTTTAGTTAGGAATAACCAGGTATTATTATATCAGGTATTTGAACGTTGGGGCTATAACAATAGAACCAAAAGAAGTGACAGACGCTCCATTAGAAACTGTCCTAAAATTTCTTAAGGAAACAGGACTTATGGAATGACTAGACTATGGGGGCACAATAAGCATCAGCTTAAGTGCACAGGTCGTGTACCTACCCCATACGTAATCGTAATCGTAAAATAGGCTAATTTGATAAAAAAAATTACAGCCGAATATTGTTCCTTTAAGTGTTAAGAAACTACCACATTAATTAAAATTTCACAGTACAAAAAAATTATTTTATTTTTGGAGTATCGTAACGGCTTAGTGTTTGCTGCGCGGGGCTCAATTTTCAACATTAATCTAACATTATTAATAATAGAGATAGAGCTCCGGGAGTTGGGACTTTTTTATTGGAAATTTCTTCTTCTTAAAGGGTCTTTTTTTTAATTTAGTAAACACTGATAGTTTCTAAGTTATATGCAAAAAAACTATACCCCCTTTTTTTAAATCTTAATTTGTTAATAACTTTTGCAATTATTTATGCGGGTTTGAAACTTCGCACATTATTTCATTACATTAATCTCGTCATTACTAAGGTTCGGAAAAGTATGATGTCACGCAGAGCCGGCACTATACAACTCTACGATAATTATTAAAGTATAAACTGTATTTTTTAAGCGCATATTTCTTGCCCCTCTATCCCCACGCCAATGTCTGTGCGTAGAATGTTGTCCCGAACAAAGGCTTCGCGGGTACCCAGGACTCTGTAATACACTCTCTCCGTAAGACAGCGAGCTATTTCGATATAGTCTAGGATATGGCGCGTCAAAGAATCCATGAATCCTAACTGTCTGCCGTGTGGTAAATAAGCTCCCAAGCCGATGTGGAGTATTTTTTCTCATACCACATATATATGGCAAAGCGGCCATTTTCGTGATGGAGGGGGGGGGGAATCTGAGAAAAAAGTGGACCCTAACCATTTGGAAGCAACGGTAAGTCTGTTGGCAGGAAATGTCTGCCAGCAGTATGTAATGTTGTGCGGTCGTTATGGAACATACTTGGCAAGCGACATACATTTTTTCAATTTTTACTCATTTTATACTATTTTAGAGCAGTTTTGAGAAATTCCTCCATGTTGGATTACGAATTACCATCATACTGCCAGTCTGCGGTATCTGCCACTATTTTTCCATAAAAGTTGGAAAAAGAAAATTGAAATTTGGTAGATCCGGTTAGGATCCACTTTTTTTCCGGTTTTCGTCTGCCACTATTTTTCCCGGTTTATAAAAAATAGATAATTTGACTTACCGTTGCTTTCAGACGGTTAAGGTCCACTTTTTTCCCAGATTTCCACCCCCGCCTCTATTTCGAAAATGGCCGCTTTGCCATACATATATTTGTGGTATGAGAAAAAAATGCTCCACATCGACTCAGGAGCTTATTTACCACACAGCAGACAGTTAGGGTTCTTGGATTTTTTTGACGCGCTATATCCTAGACTAATAACCTGCCGGCGTGGCGATGTAAACGGGTCGACAGCCGCATTAAAAACAATTTTTTGTCGCGAGTTAATCACTTATGAATTCGTGTACTGTATTTACATATTACCTGATTTTGTGTGGATTTCAGCAATAACGGCACAGTAGTTACCACTTGTGAATATATTTAAAAAGATGATTGAAAATTACAAGGATTTTACAATCGTCGGATCACATATTTTATTTATTCCTTACAATCGTCAATATATATTTCGTAGACGCCGAGAGTATAAAGGACATTTAGATTCGAATATCCATGAATAAAATATTACTGGTACTGTTAGAAGAAAGTTGTTTGATTTGTGCATGTTTTGTGCATGTAGCCTTTCGTGAAATGTGATCGACAATATTCACTTTTGCACAAACGTTTTTTTGCCAAATTTGTGTCGGATTTTTCATTTTCTAGTCACATTGAGTAAAACACATTTACAGAAGACATATCAACGTGTCATGGGAAATATCAAAGAAGACATACGTAATAAATTTATGTGGCTGACACTGGATAAACAACAACTGGATTTTGCGGTAATAAGGTCGTTAATGCCCCCTACATTGATAGCTAATGAACAGGTTTTACAAACAGCGGCTAAAAGTATAGAAATAGTAGTAACAGCTGTAGTGTCCTCTGAACTGAACTGAACTATTTTGAATTTGCACCTTTAAGTTCAGTAACGATCGTTAACGGTGGAACGATCATTTTTCTTCTACAACCAAGTATACAGACCAGATCGCTCACGTTTAACGAGAATAAATGCAGAAAGACAATGATCGTCATGATCGTGGCAACGTACGCTTAAGCAATGAGGACAGTCGGTGTTTCTGAATGACAAAATCAACAGGTATGTATTTTAGATACACATTATTAACACATTTTACTCCTGTCTTTTTGATCTCCCATATGTCATCTTCCGTCGATAACAAGACCGAGATTACGAGTCCGGCCCTAGTCATGATAGGTACATAAAGAACCATCAAAAAAAAAAACGTCATCAAATCTGGGTATGAACAAGATAGATGGAAATATTGGTTATGTCGAAGCTCAAAACGAAACGTCAAACTTTTGACAAGTGACTGTTGCAATTGTAAAATAAATAATGACTGTCATACAATGTAAGCTTTGACAATTAAATAAGGTTATAAATAAACATGACAGAAAGCATGTTCCATCCACTGGGTCCGGAGCTCCTCTTCTGTTGGTACGTCGACTGGGATAAGTTCGCATCCTAGGCTCAAACGCGTGTAACCAGCGTCCTCTCTTGCTACTGATGTTATTAGCGGGTCCCTGTTCGTTAGCAGTTTTCTTCTTAAGGAAGCTTATTATTATTATTATTATTTCGCCGACTTTATAGTCACACTTCTCAGCGTAAACGATGGGAAACATTCACCTATTCCTACTGCAGACAGTGATGGCTTGATATCTCATCCCCGCCTCCAGCAGAAATTAGGCTCAAGCGAGGGGGAGGAAATTCATCCTGTCCCAAAGCCTTTCTAACAATATGACATGTTTGTAATATAGAGAAATCCAAAAAAAAGTCATAACTCTGGCTATGAACGAGAGAGATAGAAATAGCGGTCATGTCTAAGCTTTTCGGTTATGTCAAACTTTTGACAAGTGACTGTCACAATTTGTAAAATAAACAATAGCTGTCATATGATGTGACAGTTTTGACAAGTAAATAAGGTTATAAATTCGAATAAGAATAGAAATACGTCTTTTTTTTCTTGGCCAACTTTGATGACGTTTTTTTTTGGATGTCTCTATACAACTGCCTTCTGGCCATTTCTAATAATATTCTAAGACAGTCCTAATGCCGCGATGTTCTGGGCGAATCTGGTCGTCATCACGCCCTCCGCCGATATTACTAGGACGTACGACTCCACCTCCAGTTTCCATAGGCGCTTCAGCTCGATTGATAGATTTTCGTATTTCGCGATCTTCTCCCGTTCAATCTTCTGAATGTTGTGAGTAAGTGGCACTGCGATGTCTATGATGATTCCTCTTCGTTGTTCCTTGTTGATCAGCACAATATCTGGTCGGTTGAAGTCCACTGTTCGGTCGGTGATGATTAGCCTATCCCAGTACATCACTACTGTTTCCGATTCCAGCACAGCTTCCGGGGCATATTTGTAGTAAGGCGGGGCCGTCGCTAACAGGCCATACTTGAGTGCCAGTTGGTGAACCATCTTCGCAAGTTGGTTGTGCCTGCCGAGATATGCTGACTCTGCTAACGCTGGACACCCTCCTATTATGTGTTCGATAGTTTCGCATGCAGATCCACATTTTCTACATAGGTCTTAGATGTTGTCTCTTAGGATATGCCTCTGGTAGTTTCTTGTTTTTATAACCCTGTCCTGAATAGCAGTCAAGAAGCCTTCGGTTTCGGGGTACAGATAGCCGTCGGTAAGCCATTTTAATGAATTATCTTTGTCGATGTGGTCTGGCTGTAGCATTTTCGGAAAACGGCCCTGCAAGCATGTTCCATCCACTGGGTCCGGAGCTCCTCTTCTGTTGGTATGTCGACTGGGATAAGTTCGCATCCTAGGCTCAAAGGCATGTAACCAGCGTCCTCTCTTGCTACTGCTGTTATTAGCGGGTCCCTGTTCGTTAGCCGTTTTCTTCTTAAGGAAGCTTCTTGATTAAGGTACTGATTTTTGATGTTCAATAGACCTCTGCTACCACGTCTTCGAGACAGGTAGAGTCTGATTACGGAAGAGTTAGTGTGTAAGTGCCTGAACGTAGTTAGGAGCCCCCTGGTAAGTCGGTCGAGATCATTAAGATCAGTAACGGACCACTTGACGATTCCGAAAGAGTATGTCAGCACTGGGACAGCCCACGAGTTGATGGCTTTGATAAGATTGCCTCCATATAAAAGCGTATTCAGCAACTTTGTCACGCGGCTCTTGTATTTCTCTTGGAATTCTTTCTTCAGTTGTGTGTGGTTGTTCCTGCCATCTTGACACACTCCCAAGTAACGGTATTGCTCTTCCGGTGGTAGTTGATGGATGTCGGCAAATACCTCTGGATTGTTATGCGATGCTCCCTTCACAATACTCAATGTGGTGCACTTATCCAGGACAAAGGACATTTTGTGATATCGTCGCTGAAGGTCCTAGTAGTTCCAATGAGGGCCTGGAGATTTGCCTTGGACCCACTGAATAGTTTCAAATCGTCCATGTAGAGCAGGTGAATGAGTGTTGCTCTGCTTCTCATGTTGGTCTTGTACCCAGCTATTGTTTTATTGAGTAGTGTAGATAATGGATTGAGTGCCAAACAGAACCAAACCGGCAAGAGTGAATCAACTTGGAAGATTCCCTTCTTGATCGCAACTTGACCTGTGTTCCCTCCAGAGACCCAAATGTTTGTTTTCCATGACTGCATAAGATGTTGGAGAAGAGCTCTTATCCGAGGGCAGACCTTGTAAATTGCCAGGACTTTAAGTAGCCAGTCGTGAGGTACTGAGTCGAACGCCTTGCTGTAGTCGATGTAACACATATGCAGGTTTCTTCTTCTTACTTGGGCTTGCTTCAATACCACAGCGTCGATTGTCAGTTGATGTTTACACCCCGCTGCGCCTCTGATGCATCCCTTTAGTTTTTCAATACTACACGTCACATTTTGCAGTTAACTGAGTTATTAAGTCATATATTTCAGGTCACTTTTTGCTTCCGAACCAAAAAGCGACTAAAGTTTTTGTGCAGAATGATGTATTATTAAAATCAACATTTTGTGTTGTGATTGTCGTATAGAGAATTGATTGTGAATAAGTGATTAAAACTATTCCATACTTTTGCTGAACCCTGTATGCTAAAATTTACTTGAAACCGCTCTAGAGCTGAATAACTCTACACCACGTCATTCAGTTCAGAGTCCACTCACATCTACTGACATATGAATCAACTCCGAGTAAATGCACGTTGCACAATATTTTTTTTATTGTTGCGCCAGAACTAATTCGGCCGGGCTATGTTGGCGCTACGATGCGACATTGTTACCTACCATTGTTAGCTGAATTTTGATACGGGCAAACCGGTTACCCACTTCAATTAACGAAAAATAGAAACTACCAACACTTTAGATGGCCTAAACTGGTTTTAAATTATCGAAGATGTACGGGCTCGTTTGTTTATCGGGACCTCCAGCAGACCGATTTGGCAATGGTGTAGTCTCCGGGGTCAGGGGTCAAGTTTCATAATAGAAAACTGGTTAAAGATTAGCAGATGAGTCTTTACTAATATACACTGGCTTGATAAATTAATATTTGTGCGTATTTATGTATTTTAATTACTACGTGTAGATTTTGTATGAATTTTAATAAAAACAACGATAAACATACTACAATTATATTGAGAATTTATATTTAGTTATTACAGTTATCTCTTATTCAATTCCCAAAAATAAATTTTGCTAGAACTTATATACTACAAAATTCGAAATTATGTTTTTTTTGGGCTCAATATTTTAATAATCTTAATATTAAATATAATTTTATATGTTATACTACTCCTGATTAATGAATTATATACACATCGGCAAATTTAAAGGAATGGAGATTGTTGTGAATGATGATTTAGAATTTATATTCTCTGTCTGTTCTGATTAATATTCAAGCTTACCGCCATTTGATGTTAGTAACTTTTATGATCTGTTTTTGACAGTAATATAATATATGTATAATTAATGGAAGTCAACAAGTAAATAAAGAGAACAAGTGTGTGTAATCTTTTATAATCACTGCGTGAATATACACACGTGCGAAACGTGTAAACACCCGTTAGTTATTGCAATACATGGAAACGCGTATTTTCTCTGCATTAAAGTTCATTATTATTTGTAAGTAATTGTTTACTGTTACTTGTGTTTTGACTTACAATTGATTGTGAAAAAGTCCATAATAGGTGATTTAGCACCGACTGATATCGCTAGGGTTGCAACGATGATCGAAAATGGTCGATCTTACAGTGATGTTGCTGATATGTTTGGTAAATCAAAATCGATGATCCGTTGTAATGTTACATGTTGGAGGCAAACTGACGGAGACTTGACAAAACGATCAATTTATAGCGTTGCAAACACTCCGAAATAGGCGTCGAATAGCAGTTCAGACAAAAAACGAACTGGAAGAGGTTTGTGGAACCAGAATAAGTGAACGTACAGTTAGGAGAAGGCTCAAAGAAGTTGGTTTGAACTCGTATAGACCAAAAATGATGATCAAAGGAGTCAAGTTTTGTTCACGGATGAGAGCCGTTGCTACGCAAATTCGATTGCTGGTAGGGAAAGAATATATTGACGTCCAAAAGAACAAAATTTTTTTTTTTTTTTTTTTTTTTTTTTTTTTTTTTTTTTTTTTTTTTTTTTTTTTTTTTTTTTTTTTTTTTTTTTTTTTTTTTTTTTTTTTTTTTTTTTTTTTTTTTTTTTTTTTTTTTTTTTTTTTTTTTTTTTTTTTTTTTTTTTTTTTTTTTTTTTTTTTTTTTTTTTTTTTTTTTTTTTTTTTTTTTTTTTTTTTTTTTTTTTTTTTTTTTTTTTTTTTTTTTTTTTTTTTTTTTTTTTTTTTTTTTTTTTTTTTTTTTTTTTTTTTTTTTTTTTTTTTTTTTTTTTTTTTTTTTTTTTTTTTTTTTTTTTTTTTTTTTTTTTTTTTTTTTTTTTTTTTTTTTTTTTTTTTTTTTTTTTTTTTTTTTTTTTTTTTTTTTTTTTTTTTTTTTTTTTTTTTTTTTTTTTTTTTTTTTTTTTTTTAGGGGGGGGGGGGGGGGGGGGGGGGGGGGGGGGGGGAGACCAAAAACCCAAAAAAAAAAAAAAAAAAAAAAAAAAAAGAAAAGAAAAAAAAAATATACATAAAAAAAAAGAGAGAAAAAAAAGAAAAAAAAGGAGAAAGGGGGGGGGGGAGAGGGGGGGGGGGGGGGGAGGGGAAAAAAAAAAAAAAAAAAAATATAAATTGGTGTGAGGGGGTGGGGGGGGGGGGGGGGGGGGGGGGGGGGGGGGGGGCGGCGGCGGAGGGGAGGGGGGGGGCCCCGCCCCCCGAGAAAAAAAAAGAAGGAAGGAAAGAGAGGAAAAAAAAAACGTACACAGACCGCGGAACGCAGGGGGGGGGGGGGGGGGGGGGGGGGGGAAGAAAAAGGGGGGGGGGGGAGGGGGGGGGGGGGGGGGGGGGGGGGGGGTGTAAAGAAAACACCCCGGACCCCCCCCGGGGGGGAGGGGGGGGAAGGGGGGGGGGGGGGGGGGGGGGGGGGGGGGGGGGGGGGGGGGGGGGGGGGGGGGGGGGGGGGGGGGGGGGGGGGCCGGGGGGGGGGGGGGGGGGGGGGGGGGGGGGGGGGGGAAGGGGGGGGGGGGCAAAACGTGGGGGTGAAAAAAAATATAGGATATATATATTTTATATATGTGGGGGGGGGGGGGGGGAGGAGTATAAAAAAAGGGGGGGGGGAAAGGGGGGAGGAACACCTAGTCTTCCTGGCAAGTGGGGCGGGGGGGGGGGGGGGGGGGGGGGGGGGGGGGGGGGGCGCGGGGGGCGGCCGCGGGGGGGGGGCGGGGGGGGGGGGGGGGGGGGGGGGGGGGGGGGGGGGGGGGGGGGGGAACGAGCCCGGGGAGGGGTAGAGAATAAGAAAGACAGGAGAGGAGGAGACCCCGGGGGGCGGGGGGGGGGGGGGGGGGGGGGGGGGGGGAAAGGGTGGAAGGGGGGGGGGGGGGGAGGAAAGGGGGGGGGGGGAGAAAAAAAAAAAAAGGGGGGGGGGGAGAAAAAAAAAAGAGGGGGGGGGGAAAAAAAAAGGGGGGGGGGGGGGGGGCGGGGGGGGGGGGGGGGGCCCCCTCCTCTTGGGGGGGGGGGGAAAAACCCCGCCCCCCTTTTTTTTGTCCTTTTTTGTTTTAAAAAAAACCCCCCCCCCCCGGGGAGGGTTTTTTCCTCCCCCAAAAAATTTTTTTTTTTGGGAGGGGGGGGGGGGGGGGGGGGGGGGGGGGGGTTTTTTTAAAAAAAAAAAAAAGAAAAACCAGGGGGGGGGGGGGTTTTTTTTCTTTCCCCCAAACATTGTGTGTGGGGGGGGATGGGGGGGGGGGGGGGGGGCCCCGAAAAGGCCGGGGTTTTTTTTTTTGAAAATTCCTTCTTGAAAAAAAAATTTTTTTTTTTCTGGGGGGAAAATTTTTCCTGGATATTTATTGGGGGGGGGTGGGGGATAACTTTGTTGGGATTTTTTGGGGGTATTTTTTTTCCCCCCTTTTTGGAAGGGGGGCGAAAGGGAAAGGAAGGAGAAATGAACAATTTAATTTTATTCCTACTGTCGCTTTCGGTGGAAGCTCAGTTATGGCATGGGATAGCACGCACAGAGTTGGTGGTGATTGATAGCGGCACTTTAACTGTACATATATACATAAGGGATGTTCTGCAAGATGATGTGGTACCACTCGCCCCACATATTGGAAGTAAATTTCCTCTTAATGCAAGACAATGCATTATAGCCCGCACGTGGCTCGTTGAGTAACTGACTTTTTAAACCAAGGGGAAATACCGACAATTAATTGGCCTGCATGTTCCCCGGACTTGAATCCGATTGAAATGTATGGAGTATGCTGGGCAGACGTCTTGGGTCAAGAATTCCTGCTCTCCAAAATAGACGACGTGAGAGGTGCTCTAATTGAAATATGGGGGAATTTGCCTCAATAAATGATCTTCTTGATGAGAAAATATTCTCTCTCACTGTTATTAGCGTGTGTAATGCGTTATTAATTTTCTTCTTAAGGAAGCTTCTTGTTATTATTATTATTTCGCCGACTTATAGTCCCACGTAAACGCTGGGAAAAAAATCACCCATTCCTGCTGTAGACAATGATGGCTTGATACTCATCCACACCTCCAGCTGAAATTAGGCTCAGGCGAGGGGAGGAAATTCATCCTATCCCAAAACCTTCCTTACAATATTTGTAAGATTTTTTATAATAATTTGACATGTTTGTAATAATATTGCCTTCTGGCCATTTCTAATGATATTAAAAGATGTCCTAATGCCGCGATATTCTTGGCGAGACACGTCGTCATCACTCCCTTTATCTATATTACTATGGCGTATGTCTTCACCTTCTCCAGTTTCCATAGGCGAGTCAGCTCGATTGATAGATTTTCGTATTTCGCGATCTTCACCCGTTCAGTCCTCTGAATGTTGTTCGAATTCTCTGAATTCAGTCCTCTGAATGAGTAAGTGGCACTGCGATGTCTATGATGATCCCTCTTCGTTGTTCCTTGTTTATCAGGACAATATCTGGTCGGTTGAAGTCCACTGTTCGGTCGGTGATGATTAACCTATCCCAGTACATCACTGCTACTTCCGATTCCAGCACAGCTTCCGGGGTATATTTGTAGTACGGCGGAGCCATTATTAAAAATTTTTTAGCCGGAGCCATTATTAATATTAAATTAATATTTTTTTTAAGAAAACGATTTCCAATGGCTATCCCATTCGCCTGACACCAATCCCGTGTTTACATGTATGGGATGCTCTAGGAAGGCGTGTAAGAAATCGACCAGTAGGCCCTATTAGCTCAGAAGAGTTGATCAACTACAAAAAACACAGTTAATGCATCAAGCTAAAAAATAAATGCATTCATATAATAAAGACCCTTGATGGTACACCCCTTATAGATGTTTGAAATTCAGCTTACAATCTTAGATTAAGATCTTCGATTTATACATACACTTTTTCTACTAAAACAGTCCTACAAAACAAAACAAGAATCAGAAATGTATGCTGCATGGTTCAACAGTTACACCACCATAAAATTTACATCAATTTTTCTTGCCCCATTTGAAGTGGGGTTGTGTATATTTTTCATATTTGAAAAATTATATTAATAATAAAATTGCAAAAATTGAACAAAGTGCAAAAATTTGTAGAAGCATCTTGTAAATTGTCGAGTGAGCATTACCGTCTTCCCATCGCTGACGAGCCGACATTGGCGGCATTGCTTGGTTTTCCGAGTTCCGAGTTTTTTGTCATTCTTCGTCTTTTGTGTCGCTCCTTGCCGGACCGCGTCTAATACACCTTATTTTATCACGCGTAAAACACCTGGAGATGGGAAGCTAAAACTGGTAGGGTGTCCGTGTATTTCTGTCTGACAATTTACGAGCCGTGCCGCATCTTTCGCATCCGAAAAATACACCATGGAGATGCCACACAGGTAGACGTGCTCCGTGGGTTCGGCGCTACATAATGATCTTATTATTATACAATGGAACGGGTAGAGTTGACGCGTTTTATATTTCTAAATTTATGGGTATTTATATTTTTACGCGAGGGTGTCGCCTCCCTCGGAGCCGGTGTGCGTGGGATGCCCACGATATACAGCGCGAAAGAAATCGAGGTAGCTATTTTAGCAACTGGACTATTTATAAAAAAAAATCACACCGAGTGGCAGATATCGTCGGTGTAAGCCGAATACCAAGAAAAGAAATGGGATCACCAGGTTAAAGATATAATCGTTAGGTGATTACAGTGATTTACTTTTATTTAAAATACTTAAAATGCACATGTAATGTTCACATTTCTGGCTTTTAAAATGTTTGAGAGTCTCGCTTTTATTACTTTTATTTTCAACCCACGGGTGGAAAATGTATTTTCCACTCGTAAACCGAAAATAAATTAAATTGTCAAAATTTGAGAAAATGTCATTTTTGAAAATATGTTTGACATGTGACACCTGTCACGTGTAATAAAATGCAATTCATTCTCAACGATCTCACTCACAACTGATTCAAATATTTTAAACATCAAGCATCAATTTTGTAAGTTGAAAGTTTAAAACGGGGATGATTGTAAATAAAATAGTATACAAACTTCGTGAAAAATTTAATTCCTCTCTAGATATAAATCTTACATAATCTCTCGACGGTAATGAAACACTCTCCACCTCGGTGCATACAGTGTGTTCATTTTATTTTGTACCACTTTGAAATGGCTGTAGAAATGCAATTTATTGAGCTAGAAAATTCAGCGAAAAAGCAGCTTGTATAGTTTTTTGGAAAATTGTACGGTGTAGTATCAAACATTTTATAAGTTGTCAAACAGTGTAATTGAAATAACATATTTTTGTACCCTGTATACTTTTAATTACTTGAATAGAAGTTTTTATCACAAATATATACCACATGTGCTTTATTTTTATTAATTAAGGCATGTTATTATGTGCCTTTTATTTTTTCTCAATCTGCGTCAAATTGATTATTCCAACTCCTTCACATTTTTACTCCAGCAATTTTGTGAGAGCAAGTTTTTTTCAAATATTATGAAAACCACCGATTTGGTGTGGCTCAAATTTTGTCCAGAAGTACAATAAATAGTCCCAAACAATAAGATGAGACCAACATTTGATTACCCTATACATACAGGGCGTTAATGGCAAACATGCCATTTACTTTTTTTAATTATTTTCTTTCTCCATGGAGGAACTGCAATCCAATTCAGATAGTGTGATGCGCAATTTAATTCTCTACAGAAGAGGTATACGCGAAAAATGCACCGTTTTTGAGAAAAACGAAAAAAATTATTTTCGTATACGTATCGGTTAATTTTTGATGTAGTATCTGCCAATAGTTTTTGGTACCATATTTTTTAATCACCCTTTATATGTATATATTATGATTTCGCATAATTCCAGTTAGATTTTTAATATAATTATAGTAATATCACAAATAACATGCCTTAATTAATAAAAATAAAACTCACATGTGGCATATCTCTGTGATCAGTGATCACCATAAAAAGTTCTATTCTTGTAGCTAAAAAAATATAGTATGTTCTATCAGAAAAAAATAGGTTTTGTCAATTAATTTGACATTTGACAGTTGGTGACAGTTTTGACAATACAGCATAAAACTTTATGGAAGTGTCCGAAATATTTCTATTTGGTGTGGTTTTGCTACATTTTATTGTACTAAAGGACTGGAAATATTACAGGGAGAGGGCCTAACGTAACCTATCCTAATGCTATACTAACTGTTCAACGGATCTTGACAATAATTGCTGTACTCAGGACTTCCCCTGATTTATATCAAATACTGTGGACTAATCATTATTAAACTACTGTAAAGCTTCTGATTATCTCCCATCATTAAGGGGCCACAGCGAAACTAAAGATTAAGTCACAGTTATAATTTTATTTTCAATTTTCATAAATAAAGAGATTATTAGAAACAAGAGTTAAAAACAATATTTTTGGTGATTAAGGATTTTATGGAGAGAGGAATTTGAATTTCTCAATCATTTCATTTCTGAATCATTTTGGTGCAAATTATAGAAGGCGCTCTCTGCAGCATTCTAAGAAAATAAAAAGTGGTGTAAGTTTCATTTAAAAGAAACAATGCATACCTTCTAAATGGCATTCCGAATTATTCCTCTAACTGTAGAAAATCAAATAATATACTTTTGGTAGTGGCGTAGGAAGTAGGTATGTAATACTTTTATCCCCCCTAAATTTACGGAATTGTCCAAACATTGATTTTGTCTATAATTTTGATTTTTTTTAACGAATCTTACGTATGTCATGTACTACCGTTTACCCACCAAGTAAATGTTTTTCGAGATTTTTGCGCATAAAGGTTGATATATTTAGTTTCAAATTCTTTTTATCTATTTATTTTTTTTTTTTGGCATTGGGAGTTATACCTTTTCTGGCAATAAATGATGGATACGTCGATATTTTCAATAAAAACCTAACTATTCTTAGGCGCAACATACTTACACCAGTTTCTACGTATTCAGAATGCTGCAGAGTGCGCCTTGGCAAATTAAAATTCTTCTCCCCAAACAAAACCCAAATCACCAAATTTTGTGAAAAATTGTTTTTTAAAATAGTTATTTACAGAAATCGAAAATAAATTTATAACTTTGACACCCTGTATCTTGATTACCAATAACTTTTGAACTAAGGTGCGTTTGGTTAATTCGTAATATTTTTACCCAACGGATCTGTAGATGCGCTGCGGCCTCTTGATAATGGGACACCCTGTATAATGCTTCATTACTTATTTCAAGCAATTATCAACTCTGATAAATGTTATTAAAGTTCTATAAACTTTATTAGGAACACTTTATATTATAAGTATACATATGTATTCTTAGATGTGACAATGTTTAACATTAATTAGATACGTAAACACTATATCAGAATCAATTTTTATAGTGGTAAATTTAAATAAATTATGATAAATTTCTTCTATAGATGTGTTTTATATTTATGATTGTATGTAAATGCATAGTTTGGGTAACGTTTCAACCAGCTGTTGTTTCAGGAAATGTCAGCTTGAGCTTGGCATCCAAACCATATTTTATGGGGTAATTACAACATAACACAGAAAACTATTTACGATAAAAAAAAAACTTTGAATTAAATTGCGAAGTTTTTTTTTCTGAAAAAATTAAAAAAATGTATTTTTATGGCCATCATCTGAATTAAAACAGAGTTACAATTCTAAATGTTTAAAAGTTAGCGAGTATTCGACTATAAGGCCGATGTTTTCAACATTTTTTTTAAACTAAAACGTTTGCAAATTATTTTCTATTCAATAAACCTTACTTTATTCATTACTTACTTTATTCATTACAGTTCAAACAACATGGATATGGACATATTATGACTAAAGTTCGGAAATTTGTGTTACAACGCAGGGCTCGACACTACACAACTCTATGATAATGAAAGTATAAACCGTATTTTTAAGCGCCTTGTAAATTATATACGCGTGTATTTCTTACATGCGGTATGCCCCTTCTTTACATGCGGTAAGCCGGGATTTCCGAACTCTAATCATGACCATGGCCACCAATTCAAGAAATGTTCATAAAAAACACCTTTAAAATCTTGTATACACCACTTCGGTAAAAAAAAAAAACCGTTTTAAAATTTATTTGAGTTGTTGGGCCCCCCCCAGGTACATAATAATAACTTTTTTTGACACGTTTACTATTAATCTTTAAATTGAAAAAAAAAAAAAAAAGGCAGTATTTAAAGCTAAGCTCATATACAAGGATACTGCACACCAGTAACGTACGTAGCTCTTAAGCTGTTTGGAAATATTTAAAAAAAATACATAGAAAAATAAGAAAAAAACCTTCCCCACAGGCCATCATTTTTACGTTAAATGATTTCAATTGAACTTTTTTGAGAGCCAGTGCGGCTAGGCAAATGGGCGGAGCTTATTACAAATTAATTACAAAATATTGGAACTTTATAAAGACATTTAGAGGTATATCCCTATTAGACCCGGTACACACATGAGGTTTCTAACCATGAGGTGTGGCAGCTGTAAAGCTGTAAAATGTTCAGTTCATACAGTGCCTTAAAATAGTGGACGGTATTGCTTTTGCGATCATCTAAAATGGTCGCGTATCAGATAAAACGTAGTATTTTTGCTTATATTTATGTTTAAAAAATATATGTTTTTTGAAAAGGGAAAGGCGATCTGAATGCATATGCTTACTGAGTCAAGAATTTTAAGAGGTATATCTGTCACTTAATTCGCAGGTTTAGAGAGAAAAGTCAAGACATGTTTTTTTAAGCATTTTCGGCTTTCGATGACCATACAATCACTCGATGAGCTTACTAGAAGGATTACTTAGAAAATAATACTAATAATACACAATACAAAATATTAAAAATATGTATCGCAAAGTACTGAAAAACCGTTGCGGTCCAATGGGGGAAATGCGGCAAAAATTGTACACAATAGACACATGCGGGATCGGAATGTTACAGGCGATATGTGTTACCTTACCATCCATTTAAAAAATTTAATTATTTGTTATCAAATCCATAACATCCAACAAAATCTTTCATAAAAAAAAGTGGTAGGAAAAAAATAATAATTTTATAAATTTTTTAAATAAATAATTTTTCAGAATTTCAATTTCCATCTATGAAGAAAGGTCCAACAATACGTCCTTCAACAATGCCTGCCCAAACATTACCTTTTTATGGATTGTCGATATTTTGCTCTTCTTGGAACCAATGAGGGGTCGACTCGACCAGTAACGACTATTATGAAGATTACAGTAAAGTGAAAAAAGCTGCTCTTAACAATCAAACGCGAAAAGACAAAATTATTTTATGTTTAACAGAAATATGGCAAATAAACTGATGAAAAACTTTTATTCAGGACATTTTTTTCATATACAAGTTTAATAAAAAGTTACAGACATTATTAGGCCTGGGAATGTTTGCTATAAAGTGTGATAAAGTGCATATAAGAGTCTCCCGCGTTCCCGCGACGACGTGAATGGAGATATCATATTACTGCGTATACACGGCATTACGCGGGCTCTGGAGAGTATTAGGGAAGAGGTTAATGCAGTATGTAGCACGGGAACTAAATACATGCGTATATAATTTACAAGGCGCTTAAAAAAATACTGTTTATACTTTCATTATCAAGCATAGCGTTGTATAGTGCCGAGCCCTGCGTTGCTGAACACATTTCCAGGACCCTAGGCATTATGCGCAACTTTTTTGCTACGCTGTATATGAGCCTGAATATTTCATCAACACATTGTAAATAACAAGAAAGCAGTAAATGTTTCAGATCTGGCATTGTACGTTAAATATTTGTAAACAAAATTTTATTTGCTCTCTGTTGTGTCGCGAAGGTTTAGATTAGATATAAACTTCGCACAATAATCCTACTTTTTCCTCTAATACGCAATAAACGACAAGCAGGGAAGCATTACAAGGTGAGGTTAGATTTCGTATGAATCGAGAGATTTTAAGAAATCCTTACCTGAAAATACAAAAATTATGATTTTGACTACTCTGGCACCCTTTCAGACACACAGTATATCATTTTTTAATGGATATTCCCACAAGTTTTATGATGCACAAGCGTATATGTATTGGAATCAAAAAGTAATTGACCTATAAGTTATATTATGAGAAATTGAGAGTGGACCCTAAAAATTAACTTCCGGTATATTAATTTCAATGAGAATATTTTTTCTTCCTAACAATATATGTACCAATTAAACAATTCTCATTCATGAAGAACTAAAAATGAAATAAAAATTCAGTACCCCGTTGATATCCGTCAGGAAGCCTAAATAGGGGGTGTATTAAAGAATACATTTCTTATACAAAATTAGCTCCATATACGGCTGTTAAATTTATCCATTTAAAACTGGGGTACTCAGTATAATAGATTTTCTCCACTCTCCTAACATAAGGAAAACACCACCATTATTTTGACATACTTATGGACACGATCTGTTTTGTATTAATTTTAACTTTATTTACAATAAAATAACCGCAAACAGTCGATTAATCCAGCAAACTTATTTTAGGATATCGTTGATGTAACTGAAACCGAGAGCAGCCTTATCAAATTCAAAACAAAAACGTTTGACCCTAATGATTTTCTTAAACATTCGAATCTGGTTATTCCCGGATCACCCGAGGCTCGACTCGAAAATATCCGTCCAGTGGAATATGTGGTCAAATTGGACATTTACAATACAAAAAGTGGTTTTAAGTAGTTAATAGGTTTCGAGAACAAAAATATCAACGCGCAACCGGAAAATAATGAGGCGCTGTTTGTTATTGCAAATTTTATAATTTGGAATTTCAAGGCTATTTATTAACAATTGCAGATGTCAAGTATGGAATTTAATAAAAAAAAGTTCAAGGATAAAAAAATAGTTTATAGGTATTCCTTCAAATCCTGCGCAAGTTCATTTGTAAATGCTAGTGACATTGTTGAAGTTATTATGAATTTGAAAATCACAATTTCTGTAGGAGTTGATTGTATTTCCGTTTTTCAGAAAAGGAGAAGTTCACCCTTGAACACATTTCCACTTAACATCAAAACATTTTTTGGCACTCAACGCGCGCGTTTCGCGAATTCTATTGGCATCATCAGGAGATGGTTCTACGCCGATAATTCTAATTCTCCTCCAGTACAAAAAAAAGGAGACACATTTAATATCAATAATCATCGCTATATATCTCTTGTCAAATTATCAACATAGATTTTGTCCTGCAAAGTCGACTGAGACAACAGTTTACGAATTTATTGGACATATACTAAAAAAACTGACAGAAAATAAATACAGATAGGTATACCCTTTGACTTGACCAAAGCTTTTGATATTATTTTCGTGCCAGATAAGCTAATGCTTCATGTTTTAGAGGAAATCTTTTATCTTTATTCAAATCTTATCTAGAGCACAGGAAGATCTACATATGGTAACTTAGACTGAAATAAATCTGACACACGTAAATCATAAAGGGGCGTTCCTCAAGGGTCAGTACTTGGGGAACCCATTGTTTTTTTAGCGATTCCAAAAAGTCAAGACACATTTCTCTCCTGATGTCCTTTTGTTCCTGCGAAAGGTTTTTTGGAACCATTTTTGCGCAGATTTTTCTCATCCCCAATTTGTTAGTCAAAATCTGATGAACACTGGTGTGATTCAAATTGAACTCTTCCCCGATCATTCTTGTCGTCAACCGAAGATCTGAACTCACAAAATCCCATATTCTATCGACATTTTCATCGGTTCTTGAAGATGAAGGCCTTCCGCTGTGTGGTTCATCTTCAATCGATTCTCTTCCTTCTGAGAATGTATTAAACCACCGAAAACCATAGGTTCTTGAAAAAACACTATCTCTGTAGGCGTGTTGAAGTTTTGTAAAAGTATCCGTTACGCTGTGTCCAAGTCTGAAGTAAAATCTGATAGCACACCGTTGCTCAAAACTAATGCCACTCATTTTTAAAACACAATAGAAAAAAAAACGGTTTACGAAAACACAAAGAACCAGTCTGGGATTTCTAAACATATTTATAACTTAGGATGGTTAAACATGGAAGGAAGGAGACTTCTCCATTGTTTGGTTTTGTATAATAAAATAATAAGTTCGAAATGTCCTTCTTATTTATTTGATAAAATTAGTTTCCGGCGAGACATACACCACGTGAATGTAAGATATAAAAACCTGCTCACTGTTCCTAGCCATAAAACAGCTGTTTTTCAGAGATCATTTAAATACAACATTTACAAGTTGTATAACAGAGTGCCTTCAGATACTAAAACATTTTCTTCCCACAAATTTAAAAAAAGTATTGAATATTTGCTATTACAAAACAATTTAAAAATTAGTTGAAATTCAGTCCACTTCACTTCTGTCATTATTTATACACTTTCATTTCATTACTTCTATATTTGTTTGATGTATGTGTACAGTTTGTATTTTTTTTCTACTGTAGAATTCTGTATGTGTGTAGGTATGTATTATATAATTAGGTCTTAATGTAGCATTTCATATGTCACATATAATCTATCTTTTAAATGTCTCATACAACTCATATATATTTATGATAGATATATATGTATGTAAGATATAATATCATTGTACTTAACACTATTTAGGAATTGCTCTACATCTGGTTAAGTGGAAGAGCAGGGAGTCATTGTGTGACTACTCTGAACTTCGCCTTTTGTAATTTTTTCTTAAATTTACAATAAAGTCTATTATTATTATTATTATTATTATTAAATAAATGCATCTAACAAGTTCAAACTTGTGAGGAAGGTGCATTACATGTTAACCTACTGCCCTTCCCGTCCTCCGCAGTGTTACTAGATCGGGCGCTACGTTGCCAGTCTCATTATTTAATTTACACACCTCGTATATGAATATTGATTACATTTTTCGAACAAACCACATCTTTAAGAATAGGCTCAAACATAAGTTGGAAATACACTGAATATATTAATAACAAAATTAGTAGTGCGCATGCACTACTTAGCAGGACTTAGTGTTTATTATGATATGGTCTTTTCAAATTTAGCATATGAGGGGTATAGATGCAAAACTCACATTATTCACTTTTACAAATTTTTCAAGAAGATGGAATAACTGATTTCTCACTTTTCAAGTGACTTCAAGTGATAGCGCCACTAACTCTATTTCGAAAAATGCTGGATAATGTGAGTTTTGCATCTATACCCCTCATACATATGTACATATGTAATACTCGTATATTATTATTTAATATTGGGTTTTAAGAGCCGTGTCTAGAGCCTTTGAAAATGGAAGAAGATACTTTTTTAACATCGCTTTTGCGAAAAATGCGCTTATTTGATAAAAACTGAATTACTTAATTATTTGATAATAAAAATTTAAAATTACCTACTCTTAATTTAAAAAGTTATATCTACGGATACATTTCTTATATACTATATTTATCAAGTTTATGTATTTATATGCTTATTATTTGCGGAATAAATTATTTATTTTGTTTGTTTTACTACTGTTTACTATCATGGTATTTACTAAAAGCGTATAAATAAAATCATGCAAAAACATTTATAATTCACAGATTTTGTGAATCTTACATTAGTGTTTATTATATTCATTACACAACTATACAAGGTCTGATAGAAGGCTTCCTTACATTAAACAACAGATAAAGATACCAACGCAAATTTATAGTGACCTTCCTGATATGGCTTTTATAGGTAGACGCTACATACATATTTAGAAATACATATAGGAATTACAAGTATCGTACGGTTCGAACTGTGTACATTTTTCATGAAAATTGGTGTCATGTTCAAAATTAAATACACTAGTTAAAATTCAGTAACTGAATGTTTTATGGTAAATAGAAAATGTTAACCTCGGTCGAAGGGAATCCAAAGAAAAGCGGTGTTATTATTCAAATGTTTCTTTAAAAGAGGTGCCTAACCTAAATGTTTCGACCAAAACCACATTCGATATATAGCCACATTTGATTACATACATCGATTACATTGATATCTATACATCTTGAAGAATATCTGATCAGTTTGTAACAAACGTAATATTTGAGTGTTGAAGAATAAAACAATGCAATATGCAAGAAAAAAAAAAAAAAAAAAAAAAAAAAAAAAAAAAAAAAAAAAAAAAAAAAAAAAAAAACCAAAAAAGAGGGGGTGTGGGGGAAAATTTAATTTTTAAAAAAAAAAAAAAAAAAAAAAAAAGGGGGGGCCCCCCCCGGGGAGAAAAAAACCACAAAAAAAATAAAAAAAAAAAAAAAAAATTTTTTTTTATAAAAAAGGGGGGGGGCGGGGGGGGGGGGGAAAAAAAAAAAAAAAAAAAAAACTTCTTTAAAAAAAAGGGGGGAAAAAAAAAAAAAAAAAAAAAAAAAAAAAGAAAAAAAAAAAAAAAAAAAAAAAAAAAAAAAAAAAAAAAAAAAAAAAAAAAAAAAAAAAAAAAAAAAAAAAAAAAAGGGGGGGGAAGGGGGGGGGGGGGGGGGGGGGGGGGGGGGGGGGGGGGTTTTTTTTTTTTTTTTTTTTTTTTTGTTTTTTTAATTTTTTCCCCAAAAAAAAAAAAAAAAAGGGGAAGTTCTTTTTGTGTTTGAAAAACCAAAAAAAGGGGGAAAAAAAAAAAAAAAAAAAAATAAATTTAAAAAAATTTTTGGGGAAAAAACCTTTAAAAAGAAAGGGGGAAGGGGAAAAATTTAAGAAGATTGGGGGTTGGCGACAGAATGGGGCCCAAGTATATGTTTGCCATTTTACAAACTTTCAACAAACGTAATTTTGTCGGCACTAGAAAATCCACAACTCAGATTTAATATAAAAAAAAAAAAAAAAAAAAAAACATCCTTAAAAAAACCCCCCCCCCCATAAAAAGGGGGGAAAACCTCTCCCCCACAAAATCCCGTCAGGCCAGAAACCAGGGGGGGAAAAAAAAAACACAACCCCCCCCCCCCCCCAGGGGGGGGGGGGGGGGGGGGGGGGGGGGGGAGAAATTTTTGGTCCACACTTTTTTGTGAAATTTACAGACATAATAACCGAGCTTTTGTATTCTAACACTGCTTATACGAGATGCGTAAAGTAAGTAATGGGACTTAATAAGAATAAAATTTTTTTTTAAATTATTTAATTTATTCGAATAGGATTAGCAAGTTCAGTATTGTCTGCTTCAAAATAACTTCCTTGGGAATCCACACAGCGCTGGAGACGGTTCTTTCATTCCTCATTAGCCAGTGCTGGAACTCATATACTGGAATAGCCTTCAGCTGGTCGGTTACAACGTTTGAATGTTTTCTATGATCCCAAAATGACAACCCTTGAGGTGATTTTTCAATCTCGGGCAGAGAAAAAATCAGGAAAGGACTCAATTCAGGCGAATAAGGAGGCTGAGGAGCCACATGAATGTTTTTACTTGACTAAAACAAAAAAACACCGAAAAACTCGCTTTTCTGATCAAAAAAAAAAACTTTGAGGGGTTTTTCCCCTCCGCGGGGAAAAAAAAAAAAAGGGAAACAAATAAAGGGGGAAAAAGGGGGGGAGGCCCCAAAAAACCGGAATGGCTGTGTGACAAAGCGCATTGTCGTGATGAACATCCAGTTGTTCTTGATGTTTGGTCTCACGCGCATGACCTTTTTCCGAAATTTTTCAAGAACCTCTCTGTCAAAGTGTTGATTTAGTGTTTAGCCTGGAGGTTCAAACTCTTTGTGGACAATTCCCTGGATATCAAAAAAGCAAATCAGCGTGCATTCGACTTGCTCATTCTTGCTTTTTTTGGGTCAGGTCATGGAGAGCTTGAAGTGTGCCATTCTATGCTTTGGCGCATGGTTTCCGGGTCTTACTCAAACACCCAAGTCTCATCGCAAGTAATAACACGTTCCATAAAATGGGGATAATTTTCAATCGACTCCAAGAAGTCAAGACACCTTTCTCTCCTGATGCCCTTTTTTTCCTGGGAAAAGTTTTTTGGAACCATTTTGGCGTAGATTTTTCTCATCCCCAATTCGTTAGTCAAAATCTGATGAATAATGGTGTGATTAAAATTTAACTCATCCCTGATCATTCTTGTCGATCTGAACGCACAAGATCCCGTATTCTATCGACATTTTCATCGGTTCTTGAAGATGAAGGCCTTCCGCTGCGTGGTTCATTTTCAGTCGACTCTCTTCCTTCTGAGAATGCCTTAAACCACCGAAAAACCTGGGCTCTTGAAAAAAATAGTCTCCGTAGGCGTGTTGAAGTTTTGCAGAAGTATCCACTGCGCTGTGTCCAAGTCTGAAGCAAAACCTGGTAGCATACCGTCGCTCAAAATTAACGTCACTCATTTTTACAACTCACTAGAAAAAAATGTTTTACGAAAACAACCGCAAAGAACAAAAAAATGACTCTAACAAGTTTCAAACTTGTACTGAAGGTGCACATGTTAACCTACCGCCCGTCCAAGTCCCGTCTCCGCAGTGTTGCTAGATCGGGCACTACGTTGCCAGTCTCATTACTTACACACCTCATATGCATCTGTTTTGACTAAACTGACTGGTACAATTTATTTGCAAGGAAAATTTTGATAATACTAAAGACGATATTAATTTATTATTAATATTATTGTCAGAAGGTGTTGAAATTTGTTTTACCATACAATCCTACAATGTCAGGAATTGTTTGATTAAACGAAGTTTGTGTCTGTTGATATTTATTTCTTTGTTTGAGTGTAATATTGAATCATTAATGGAATCTCGTAAAAGTTTGCCAAGCAATAGGCCAAAAAAATGTTATTTTTTTTTTTAATCTTAGAGAATAAATAAAGATATCTGAATTACTTTTACTGAACTGTTTTTACATGTCAAGACATTCGACCTACTTTTAAAATAAAAACCAAATTCATTTCTTTCGTAGTTCTTATCTTTCTATGTATGAAATAAAAATTTTGTTGTAATAAGCCGTTTTTGTCATTTCTTACGTAACAAAATTTTGATCATGTCTTGTCCTTGAGGTGGGTCCTATTGTCCTGAGTCCAGTAGGTCATAACAACCCCAAAAAGTCCATTTAGACCGATCGCAAAATATACTTGAAGTCAGGAGAATGCTTTTTTTACATTTTTTTCGCATTTTTTAACTAACTAAACTTATAGTTCAACCTTGAAACCAGTGGCGGTGCGTGATATTTCAGTTAGCCATATCTTGAAAACGACGCATGGGACCCACTTCCCTTTTTAGGTGATGACTATACACCTCTTACAGAAAGGATTTATAGTGAAAAAATCGTCACCAAAGTTTGCGAAAAATTTTTTCAAAAACACTGGAGCACTCCCTGGGTTCTCAGTAACGCTCTGTGGGATATTTGCAGTATATTTTTTTTCATAATCTAGAAACAAATATAAGGAGACGTTTTTCGATTTGTTGCAAAATATTTTTTTTTTCGAAAAGTTATGGCCATTTTAATTTTAATTTTATAGGAACATTTCGTTTCCCAAAATATCACGAACCGCCACTGCTCGAAACCAAACTTGTGAATTTTAGGTATGTCGATCTGCGAATTAAGGTTGGTAGTCGGAACCAATGGGACCTCAAAAATGTGTCAATATCTTTAGAGTACAGCATATTTTTCGGGGCCCTTTTATTTCAATTTGTGGCATCTTTTTTGTATTTTTTGTAGAAAAAATTCTGTCCTCAAACATTTCTAGTATTTGATCAGAAGTGTACCCATGAAAAAATGCTACAAACGCTTGCATCAACCTAATATATAAAAAAAGGTATTGCGTCGTCGTATTGGTTCTAGAATTATACGATGTAAGTGACAAAAGTGTAAACTGTAGAAATAATTTATATACAGATGTAATATTATTATACGGGTGTAATAAATAATATGTATATGAATGGATTTATCAAAATTCCTCAATATGCAATGATTTTAATCACGCATTATTATGTGTCTGTGTTTATTATGCGTGATCTCCAGGCAGACACAAAAATTAACGAACAAATAATAACATATTTTATCAGTTTATCACAGTCCTAAGTTTAGTAAAGTAATACTGATTGTAGCATGTTATTTGCCTTCAAGGATTAAAAAATAATGTCTAGTGTTTGGAATTCAGTGGCGCATCAAGACAACCAGAATGTTCAGAAATGGTAATATTAACAAGAAATTATTCCAAAAAAAGAAAAATGAAATCTATGCCTAACGGTGTATTAAGATCCAAGATGGAAAAGAAATACTCAATAGGCACTTTGGTTGGAAACTGCGTAGTTCTGATTTAATGATGTACTTGTTTTCTCTATCAAATGAAGACGAAATATCGAGCGGTAATCATGACTTACTATATGAAAAATGGGATAATCTAATTTTAGAGGGGAAATGCAGGAGTCTTCACTTTTGATGGCTGAAATTTTAAAATTAAACAACATCGTCTAGTCAGGCGTGGAAAATCTAACATTTTGGTCTCTTCAATCCCCTCCCCCTAAAATTAGGTTTTTGAGGCAAAAATGAATAGAGCTCGTAAACGAAAAAAATCAGGAGATTTGATGCGTTACTGTAGTCACAGTTCAATGTAATCATTTTTTTGTTTTGCGCAAATTAGTTACGATGGCTGTAGCTCGGAGGAAATGCATTTTGGGACATATATTTATAGGAAAAAAAGTCGTATTTTGAGTTCAAAAATAAGCTGTTACAATTTTTGTAGTGAATTTTGAAACACCCTGTATAATGTGGACATTTCAGTTTATCTAGCAACCATTTTTTCAGTATCTAATATTAAACGAATAATTTCTGAGAAACACAATGAATTATTAATATACCAAAAAAAATTCTTTTTTTTTTTTGGTATATTAACATATTCAACTAATTTCCTGAAAAATGTAAATTAAAGGAATATATTTATTTTGGATTTTTCATGTGCAACAGAATATGCAACAGAATATGCCATAACCATGTCAGTGGCAGACGAATTTGCATATACACCGACAGTCAGGCGTCACTATTGACTTCTGAACTGCTATGATTTAAAAGACTTTGCCGTATGGATCTGTTTATTGGATAGTGCCTCATGAAGACACATCTAAGGCGTCACAGCCGATGAGAGGATGTGTGGAGAAGAAGAGGAAATATCCTCCATATCCTGTGTCTCTGCCCGGTATTGGCTGGTGTGAGAGCTATTCACCTAGACTCCAGATATCTGGTTTGTATATACGAGTAACTAGAGCCGCTTACTGAGGCCTGAGGCCCCACGTTTTTAGGTCAGAGGGCTATAGGATAGGTTATATTTATATAACCTATCCTATAGCCCTCTGACCTAAAAAATGTGGGGTTACTTACATTGGGTCCTGAGGCTTCAGTAACCAGCTCTAGTTATATACAAACCAGATATCTGGAGTCTAGGTGAATACCTCTCACACCAGCCAACACCGGGCAGAGACACAGGATATGGAGGATATTTCCTCTTCTTCTCCACACATTCTCTCATCGGCTGTGACGCCTTGTGACGCAGATGTGTTTTCATGAAGCACTATCCAGTAAACAGATCCTTACGGCAAAGTCTTTTATATCATAGTAGTCCCTTTTGGTTGCAACCTTTTTTGGTTGCATCTGGCTAATTCCTGTATTATATTGTGGCATTCCCAGAGAAGCCTAGAATCAACCCTCCATGACTGCAGATTCAATAGTGACGCCTGACTGTCGGTGTATATGCAGATTCGTCTGCCACTGACGTGGTTATGGCATATTCTGTTGCACATGTTAACGTGTTAATTTTGGAAAATTTTGGAATATTTCTGAATGTTTCCCCAATGATGATGCACCAATGTTGAGCTTACGTATCCAGATTCTAGATCCTAATCCTTCCTGCGAAACCGACCCGTCTGCATAGTAAACGAGCCAGTTATCGCTGGTATTCTTTTGTATTTTCCCATTACACGCCGCGTGCTGGTATCATGACGGTGGTTAATCAGCTATATGGGCCCGGTTGTTTCACGTGTAGTATGAGGCAATTAGAACTAAAACTAATGTTACGAAAAACAAACTCATCTCTGTTGTAAAACAATATGTTGTTTAGTAATAATTTAATGCTTTATAACCGAGTCTATAGTATCTTTATCTTTGGTACAATAATTTATATCCAGATGAAATGGTAAACATAAACTAGGTGAACATCTTTGTACATAACCTAGATAACAAAATAACAATTATGAAATTCTATTTATTATTGTTATACTATATTTTCGTCTGAAGTTGTATTTATTCTCTGTGTCATATTTTGACAGTATGTAGTCTTGCTTATTAGTAGAGCTCGGAGCTTAATAATAGATGCCTACTTTACCAGAGACGGCTCCAGGATATCTACCAGTAACGTTACGAAATATTAGACAGGTCATAACTTATACATGTGGAGTGATTATTGTAGCCGACTAATCGGCAAAGGAACCATAGTCACAAGACCCAGAACTTACAAACACACGATAACCGATGCTATAACATGTCCGTATTACCAATCGAGTTTCCATAAATCAATAACTGTTCCATATGTTTAGTTGTAAAGCTGGCGCCTCGCCTGTCACTTAAAATACAGGTAGCTGCCTGGGACCCATGCGCCCAACGAATCACAATAGTGCTAGTAGTGGTGTCCGTAGAACGTCCGAAAACTTTTTACTACTGGGTGTTGCTTTCATAAATACTCATTTCACACTCACTATAAGATCGTCAACATTACAACAGTTTCGGCAATTCGGTGGAGCCCATGTGCCAAATACTTTTGTAACCTGGATTAAATTGGTATATATACTTGAAGCAGGCCAATGCAGGCCAACCACTACTCTAGCTATGTTCTGTCCTTTAAAATCCGTTGTTTTATCTACCAAGTCATGCAACCTCTAATAGGGTATTTTCCATGATTAAAAAGTCTATCTAAATTGCTCATTAATCTATAGTAAAACGTATATGTGAAACTCTAAGTGCGTACATATCAATTATTATATCACAAGTTTTTTGTAATCATTTAATAAAACTTATAATTTGAATATTAAATAATATTCAAATTACCAAGGCATTTTGAAAACGCCACCTGATTGGTTGGGTGTGTTTGACATCACTACTCATATATGAATATGGCGGATTGTTTATGTTATGTTATTTGTGTTATTAGCTATGAGTTTGTAAATTCTTATAATTTATATCGTGTTTATTTATTTTAAAGTGGAATAATATGGCGTCTGAAGGTTTTGTTAAAGCTTCAACAAACAATTTACCTTCTGTACACATATTTATGGTTACAGAATTTATAGTTGTTAAAGCAGCAGCGTAAATAAATATAAATGATAATGTTTCCATAGAAATTTTAATATTTTAATTGATTTCATTATATTTATGGAAGGGCGAGAAGGTTGCAATTTAATTTCTACATTATCAAAGACGATGGTAATATTGAACAGGTATTGTGAAAGAAAAGTTAACTAAGTTCAGTTAAATCTAGTTATTTCACCCCCAAGAATCTATAACAGCTCCATGTACATGGAATATTGAACACCTTGATTATAGAAGTAACAATAAGCAGATTACTTAAACTATACAACTTCAGCTTTAAGCTCAAAATTTAGATTTAAGAATTTTAATACCCTCGTCTAGCATTCAAAAAGACTTAAGTACGTTTCAATAAACGGAGTATATTACATAAATAGATGCCACTACTAGTTTCTTATTTTAATCTTTGTGATCTACTCAAGTATATTTTTTATAACGTAGTGGATCCACAAAATTTTGAGGTTAAGCAACCCTTTTAGTTTTTACTTACTTTAAAATGATCCTCGCAATAGAAGAACGTTGATTTTGACTTAGGAATATCACGTCTGGATGCTTTAAACCATTTAACTTTACGTGAATAATTCTCAGGAACACTTAAAAACTTTTTATTTGGCGCACTTCTGGAGGTATTTTTGCACCCCGGCACAAAACACCGCTTATATTGTGATCCATACATGTCTTAATGTTTGACAAGTGCGAAAATAAACTAAATGAAGCAATACTTATAACAAAATAATAACAATAACGGGAATAACAATGCCAAACAAACACGGGCTGCTTTGTTGATATGAGGTATTACGTCACAGCTGGTATAGGCAACCAACTATACTAAAATGGTGTTTTCGGCGGCAAATATTTGGTTTGAATGTATATCTATTTTAAAATGGTTATGGAGTCTTTTTTTAACAAAAAAAGTTATTAATAGATACTATATGTCGTATGTACTTTCCATTTTTTGGCTTTTTAAAAAATGTGAAAATACCCTATTACGGGTAATTACGGGGTTAAAGGCCCCTGAGATCATTTGTATCTTAAATTATTTACCCAACCTAAAAAAGTGGAGATAAATCTAAACAAAATTGTTTATCAAATAGAATTAATAATTTTATTTTATTACTGTAAATGTATTATATATAATGTTTTGCATTTAATTATTGTCAATATTGTATATTAATGTATAGCATTGTTTGTCCTCACATTGTACAGTAATGGGTATCAATATAGCAACCATTACAGCATAACAACCATTAAAGTAAATGTGAATAAAACTCAATTTTAAAGAAAATATTTATTTTTCATATCACAATTATAAATGATTGTTTAATGCAGTTATTCAAATTAGAAAAAGTATAACTCCTGACCTTACTATATTAATAATTTGTTTTTAATGAAAATGTTCTTGTTTAATGGTCATTTTTCAACATTCAGGGGCGCTTCTGGTACTTGAACAATTTTTCAATTTTTTCAAAATTCAAAAATTTCAATTTTTTTTATTACCAATGCTTTCCTAGGCATATACCCACAGCCACGCTGGTTGATCGCCATGCCTCATGCCTTTTGCAAGCTTGAAGATCAGTCCCACTCTCAGAAGGCAATATGACAGAGGTTCTTATCAAACAATGGGCAATGTAACTGAACGCATTCGACAGTTTTAAATATTCTACCATATTTTTCGGTATTTTTGCAAATTTGTGAATACCTACTGGGTAGAAGAAGAGCGGGTAATGGGAGTCAGCGGGCAATGGTGGTCACCCCCAAATCTACAATACTACATATCTGAGAGTAGCGCAAACGACCTCGCTGCTCCGCTCTGTGACCCCCATCACTATTGCGAATGACTCGTGTTACAAACCCCTCGTTACAGAATGACCGCATGTTTGTTTTTGCGCCTCGCCAATGTAAATTTTCAACGAAATAAAACAAACGGTAAATGTCGAATTTCATAGTATACTTATATAAGTCTTTTATGTGTACTTAGACTGACATTTAACATAGTGATGCGCAGCTTAGATCGTGATAATTTCATTTTTTTTTAATTTGTGACTTTTTTCACATTAGTGTAGTTGTGGGCAATGAGAGTCAGGTTTATTCAGTCAGGTCAGGCAAGGGAGAATCTGGATTTAGAGCAACTGGTATTTTTCCACTGAATCCCGACGTATTATCAGACGATCTGAGACTTTGTTTCAGCTGAAATTCTTCAATCTGAGTCTATTGCAATTCAAGATTGTGATGAATCTATTTCAACTGCTGCTACTAGTGCAGTGCAAGATATAAGTTCATTTCCTAACACATCGAGACACATAGTCCCATCTGGCACATCAAAACAAGTAGACCTACCAGTTGCTGATCCAGATATTGTATCAACTTAAATCAAAGAGACGTTAGAAAAAGTGTCTACAATTCAAACTTTTGTTAAGTTGCTAGAGAAAGCATCTGTCTTCAATACAAGACAATCAAAGACAATCAAAGAAGACCCTGTGGAAAAAGAAAATAAGAAAATTAGAAAATTTCAAGGCAAAGGAAAAATGAAAGTTATGCCAGGATGATGAGGATGGTGGCGCAAAAGACGCAGGAAACAATATGCAGCGAATTCGGAAAAAACAACGATGTGGTAATGTGTGTACTTCATGTGGGCTGTGGGCGCACGCGGACTGTACCTAGGTGGCACTCGGCCAAAGGTCATACCTATCTGCGATATGTGTTAAATTTTGTTTGATTCTGATTGCCCACCATGGTAACCACCATATGACACACCCTCACTTCGGTATAATGCGGGTCAAATCTGTATTTTTTCTGTCATAATTTCCAAAATTGATTGCCAAAATGATTGAAACTAATTTCAATTGGTAGCTGAATAAGACAATTTTGTTATTAGGCGCTCGCAATAAAGATTTTATTTTGAAACTAGCTTTTATTTGAATTCTCGCTTAAGTGACTCCCATTACCCGATTTTCCCCTATACAGTAGTTGTGAATATAAAACAAGAAAAACTGAAAATGTCCCAAATGTCCTGATTTTTTTAAACAGTTTTCAGCCAGCTTATTTTCAATGTTATCGGCGTTGAAAAAATTTCGATCAGGTCAATTCCGACGTAAAATTTAATGCTTTTTCAGAATATGGCCTTAGAATTGTTGAAAAAGTAAAGGGAAAAAAATTGTTCATATATCAAATTTCAATATTTTTTTCTAGAAAACTATAAATTTTTGTAAAAATGTCTCAAGAAAAGTGTCTTAGAATTGTTTGAAGAATGCTCTAATTTTTTTTTTCAGGGTTTTTAGACGATTTTTGATTGTTCCAAAAATCACGAAATCGATATTTCCGTCATTTAAAAAAAATCTGAAAAAATAGAATATTTTTTTCCTAAGTTTGATAATAATTTGATTCTAAAACATTTTTATTCTTAGAACATTTTTACCAAAGTCTGTAGAAAAAAAATTATGAAGTGAAGAACGGCCGCCATTTTGTTTTATCAAATATTTTTTAAAGATAAAATAAAGACATTTATTTTATGTTTAAGTCTTGAGGATGCTTTTTTTCCGGTATAGAACTCGGGGATTACCTGTTTCATACAAAAATTCAGGTCTACTAAATTATTTCTTGTTAATATCCAAATATTGGTTTATAACTTTTTTAAAATTAATTTTGCTTTCGGAATTTAAAATCGTTTTTGAAAAATTCTAAGGCCATATTCTGAAAAAGCATGGCCTTTTACGTCGGAATTGACCTGATAGAATTTTTGTCAGCACCATTAACATTGAAAATAAGCTGACTGAAAACTCAAAAAAATCAAAAAATCATGAACATTTGGGACTTGGGGTTATCTTACAAAAAATTATTTTAAATGGGTTTTTTTTTGCTAAAATATCTTTATGTAAACATATCAATTTTTTTAGTGTACAGTAAAGAGAAAAAGCTGATCTTTCAAATATTGAGAGAAAACCTACGGGTTGTCATTTAAAAAAATAAAGTTGGTCTCCATAACAACTAAACGCGAAAAGACAAAATTATTTCATGTTGACATAAACATGGAAAATAAACTGTTGAAAAACTTTTATTCGGGACATTTTTTCGTATACAAGGTTATTAAAAAGTTACAGGCATCATGTGCACCTGTTTTGCCTCGCTGTATGCTAGTGTCAGCTGTACGGTTCCACCCGTCCCCTAAAATTAGCCTTATCTAGTTTTCATATTAAAGATACTGTCATGGTTGGTCAAATTGCCCTATGAATCTTATCTTCCAGAGTAAACTCGAAAATCGTCAAAATCATCGTCTTCACATTAGGATACCTTTTTTTCGGAAAACTTTAAAATGTCATTTTTTGATCAGAAAGCACCATTTTAGTCACTGGCATAGATATTAACGTGTCGAATTACTATCCCCACTACGCATAATACAAACACCGCATTTATAAATATGGCTACTATGTACAATTATCGACCACAGAAAATTTCAGGCAAAAATCTTTGTCGCTTCTCAAGATATTTGAAAAACATTTCAGCACCAATCTCCCAGACAATGCATGTTGTAGGTTTCCGTATGTTGTAGGTACATTAACTTTTTTCATCAAATGACTAATACCTGCTATATGTTCCCTAAATTACGGGCGTTCCTCTAGAAACACCCGGTATACAATTTTAGCCATAATTCTTTTAAAAATGGATTTGTTTTTATGACAGGAGAGCTATCTAATAATTGCCTACTAATTCCTAAAACGTGTTTTATATATTTTAAGTATAGCTAACAGTTAACAGAAAATAAATATGCCTAGAAAGAGTATTGAATAAAAATTATCTTAAAGTGTGGATGTTTAATTTTGGATTTAATTTATGAGGCCACACATTAAAAATTGGGTCGGAACACATTTTCTCAGCAAATTTATCATCTCTTATCAACACATATTAGAATTTTATAACAAACCGCATTAAATTATAATTACGTACATCCTTACCCTCAAAAATAGTTGTTGTGACGCTAGGTATAGAGTAGAGTGGGGTAAAAGCTCGCTTCGGAAAAAGTAGGAACTGCTTAATTTTAAATAATAATATGTTAAATTTTAAATAACAGTAGATAGTATTAGACAGGCAGTAGAAATTCGCAACATTCAAATGGTTCACATTCTTATTAAGTACTTACATATTAACAAATCATTGATAAAGACATCATCAGAAACAGCTCTACGTAATTTGATATAATGCTCGTATTTGTATTCACAGATTGGGTATTTATCTAAATACAGGGTGTTGGATTATTAAGGGGTCCCAGCGAAACTACAGATTCTTTTGGTAAAAAGATTACGATTTAACCAAACTTACCTTATTGTTAGTCCAAAAGTAAGTTTGGATAACCAAGATACAGATGAACATTTAAATATAACTCGCAAAAAATTGTCAAGAATAAAAAATTCTTAAAATCACAAAGAATGCGCTGGAATTTAAAAAATTGCTTAAAACATATCTGAGAAATTCTAAATTTTGCAAAAATTGACTATTTGCAAAATTCAAAAAGTTACACAAAAAAATTTGAACAAAATCTAGTGCATTCATTGAGCGGTTTTAAGAACTTTTTATTCTTGACAATTTTTTGTAAAAGTGCATCGTTTTCCAATAACAATTCTTGAATTTTTACGTAAAAATTTTGCAGTTCATGCGCCATTTTGAACTCATTAGGCAAAACAATAGATCTTTAAACCACGTATACTTAAAGTTCAAACATTTATTCCACCGGTTAGTGAGGTTCCAGGTCCATTGCAGACCGGAAACTCCTTGAAAATTTGATTAAAAGAAATGTGCAAAAAAAATCGTGTTTTTTTTAAACTGCTTTTTTTTCAAAATTACTAATTTTTTTGGTGGAATTTCATGGACACCATCGGAAAAGGGCACGTCTTAAACTCCAAAAACACGTCCCTGTCAAATTTTTTTGTCGCAAATAGTATTAGTTATGAGGCGCTGAAGAGCGATGTACCGGGAGTGGCGTTTTCGGCCGAAACGGGTTAGAATATTTATGTATTTATCGAAAATATCGATTTTTCCATCATTTATTGATTTCTACATTTCTGGAATTTTTTTAGGTTATGTTCGTCACTCAAAATCTATAAAACAAAAACGCCATCTTTTTTTAGATTATATTTTTCTCTTATCACCATATTTATGGTTTCGCACGTACGCCGCACAGTGGGCGAAAACGACAAAATTTTTCTCAAAATGATATAACTCCCCACAGAAAACTCCGATCATTGTGATTTTTATTTTATTTTACAGATTTTGGACAGTAGATTAAAGGAAAATTGGTCCGACACGCGGTTGAGGTTTAAAGTGGGGGCACCCCATAGCCCCATAACTAATTCCACTTTTCACATAATTTGAAATTTATTACCCCCATAACCCCATAACGTCAACTTTTAGACCCCCCATCTCTATAGACCTAATATCTCTATAACCTAAACTTTCAATCCACATGACCCCATAACGTAACCTGTCGAACCCCCATAACCCCATAACCTCAACTTTTAGACCCCCATGTACGCAAAACTCAATTTTTCGCCCGACAACCCTAAAACTAAAGCTCTTATGCCCCAATATCTAACGTTGTTAACCTAAGCTTTCAATACCTATGACCCCATAAGTTGAACTTTTACACCCCCATAACCCCATAACCTCAACTTTTAGATCCTCATGTACGCAAAACTCCATTTTTCGAGCCCGACAACCCTAAATCTGAAGCTCTTATGCCCCAATATCTATATAACCTAAATTTTTAATCCCCATGACCCCATAACTTAAGCTGTTAACCCTTATACCCATAATGTTTTGAACCTTTAGATTTGATTTAGGAGGTTTTCTTTGTAGGAGTATAAAGCCATTGGTTATAGGGTTCTGAAGTTTGAAAACTGAGGTTATGGGGTTATAAGGGCTTAACAGCTTAAGTTATGTGGTCATGGGGATTTAAATCTTAGGTTATAGATATATTAGGCATAAGAGCTTCAGTTTTTGAGTTTTAGAGAAATTGATTTTTGTTTAGATGGGGGTCTAAAAGTAGAGGTTATGGGGTTATGGAGGTATAAAATTTTAAGTTATGGGGTCAGGGGGTTTTGAAAGCTTATGTTATAAGGTCAGGAGGGTTTAAAAGTTGGAGGTATGCGGTTATTGGAGCTTAAAAGTTTTATTTGTAAAGTTACTGGGATATAGGGTCCCTTATGGGGTGTCTCTCCCCCCCTCTTTAAACCTCAAACGTGTGTCGGACCAATTTTCCTTTAATCTACTGTCCAAAACCTGTAAAATAAAAAAAAAACACAATGATCGGAGTTTTCTGTGGGGAGTTATCTTATTTTGAGAAAAATTTTGCCGTTTTCGCCCACTGTGCGCCGTAGGCGGAGTGCTCAATCATCTGAGTGCGATATGGACAATCAGCTCGAGTTGTACAGTCTATTTTTTCTACAACCATATATTTGTAATTTCATAAAAGAACACGTTTAAATTTTGATGGAAATGTCAATATTATCATAATTAAATTGACAGTTTACATTGACAGTTCACTTGAAGGTAAAATGAACAGTTACCATAGTTTGTACTTATAACACGAACTGTGATTGGTGGATTCCATATCCTAACTAGAACGTATATGAAATTATATCCGTTCAGTTAACTGGAATTGCCTACTTTTCCATTCTACAAAGTTTGCGGAAAAGAGCAAATTTCCGGAAAATAATCCGGAAATTGCATCTGTCACTGCTGGCTACTTATGTCATCATTTTGGGATATTTTAAATTCTGTGTATAGTAATAATTAATTAGTAATAATTTACTCTGTGTATAGATATGAATGAATTATACGCAATCGTTGAATTAATTGATTGCTCTCCTCTACTTACATACATGTACTTCATTTATTTTTCATTTTAAAACTAATAATATCATATTTTATGAAATAATATGTAACATACATAAATAATATGAAACATGAACATGTTTCTCTCTTGGTAGTGCTATCCATCACCGCCCTCTGCACCTAATTTTTAAGAAAATGGGATTACTTCCATTACTACGATCAAGTAAAATATGCACCGACAAGTAAAATATAAGCCGGAATTTAAAATATAAAAGTTTTTTTTAAGAGATAAAATTTAAAAACTATCATTTTATTTTTCTATATTGTCTCCTTCAACCGAAACACATTTTTTCCCACCGAATCGGCAACTTTTGGATTCCGTCGTCATAAAAAGTGATATTTATGGGGAGTTTGGCGACCTTCTTCGCTATTAGTTTTTCGGTTACTTGGATTTTAGGTCCAAGAAGAAATAACAACTATTCGATTTTTGCCAACGTTTCGAAGCTTTATTTCTCCTTCTTCAGGGCTCAATCAATGTTGTTATTACTGTCACGTAAGATGGTAAATTACAAACATTGGCAGTTCTGTCTATATACATATGTAACAAATGTACTAAGATAAAAACAAAAACTATTTTCAGGACAACACACTCTAAAAATTATTATAATAATTTTCATCAGTAAAATCATCATCACTCATTCATCACTATAATTCATCACTGTAATCATTACTATAGTAATTTTTAGAGTGTGTTGTCCTGAAAAAAGGGTTGTCCTGTTTTTATCTTGTATCTCACCCTGTATACATATGTATATAGGGTGAGTCACTTTTTTGTAGCAGGACTTTAACATGATTCGATAGAATACGATATTTTGAGAAAAAAAAGTTCCTATAAACATATGGGCTTCATAAAGAAGATACAGGGTGTTTTTTTACAATATTTTCTGAACGGAATGATATTTTTTACACTTAATATTTTTTACCTCAATAGGAGCAACAATTTCTATTGATTTTGTCGAAAACACTATACTGGAAGTTGCTTTTCTCGGGTGCCGAGATTATTTAGATTAATAGAACTTTTTTATCGTACGCCACTGACCTTATTTGACTAACATTTGTAAAAGAATTATGTCCGTCCAGTAGCTTCCTGGCTGTTGAAGACGAAGGTAAGGTGAATGCCATTTTTATTTTGTTATCTACCTGACTGAGTTAATTACTTAAGCACTTTAAGTAAGTTTTGAAAAAATGTGAGATGTTGATTTTTTATGTGAGACATTTAAGATTTATTTGACAAATTGTCTTGTTAAGTATAATTTGACAAGTTTTCACTGTTTATAAAAATGAAGGATTAAATTTTTTTGTGACTTTGACGTTTTCTTAGATTTTCCATAGTCTAAAGAGTCTAAAAATATTTTCACAAAGTGTGAAAAAGCATGTAACTAGTCAGAGGATTAAACACTGTTCCTTTTTCGCGGCTAATTTTAGACCACTCATTTGAGGCTTTTCTCCAACTTTCCTTAACCCGTCCGTGACCGTGCGGGGTATTTCAGTAACCCCAGATGTAAATTATTTATAATTATTTTCTTTAACAACGCGTCTATAACCTATAATCTATAAGTCTATAATCGTCCTTTTATGTAAGCCTCCACTGAACATTACTATAAGTTAGCACGACATCTTGATAATTTTGATTTATGGAAAAATATGGTTTTGTGCATTTTTTGATGTTGAGGTAACCAAGTTACCCCGCACGGACTGTCTAAAAGTCTAGAATTTCATCTCAGGCATGCAGAAAAACAGTTTGTAACATTCACAAGAAATAAATAAAGCATTATTTTTATTTTGAATTGTGGACAGTTGCATACTTTAATTATTTTGCCTTTAGTTCTACCTTTTTAATTGGAATTCAGAGTATTTTGTTTATTTGCATTTTCAAAAAATATCGTCGCTGATCTAGCAAAGGGGCGTAAGCGACAAAATTGCCAAATTACACTTTAAATCGCCAATGTAATCTACATGTGTCTACCTATGATCTGGCAAACGGGCGTAACTCCATTGCATAACGTTTCTGTGTAATATGAAACTATCTAAAGCCGTAAGCGACATATAAACCAAATAAAAATCTAGCAAAAGGACGAAAATCCTTATTCGTCTCCGATCAGTGAGAAACTTAGATTCAGGGGTAGACATTGACTGGACCAAAGTTAAGGAAGTAATGGTTAGCAAAGATGATGTTACGCAGATTTCTGTAAAGAGTAGTCACCTTGCTGACAAATATGATACGTTGTCTTTAAAGAGAAATGCCCTTGTAATTATGACTCAACCAATACCGAAACTGAATAATGCTGCAATTAAACTATCAGCGGACAAATATAAAGATCTTGTTTACCTGTGCACAGGACCTACACCCGTTGTGAGAAATACAATTTTTCAAAAATTTTTTTAAGGATCTTCCTCATGATTAAAAAATTAATAATCAGTAAATAGTTAAGTAGTTCACACTTTTTCGTTTTGTTAAATAAAAATTTGTAATTTTTCTGTTAATTTTGCTGTTTGCTTGATTTCTATTAATACATAATTTTGTAGTCCTTCTTTTCAAATAAATTCTACTTAAAAATAGACATTTAATTTCCTCGATTTAATTCATTAAAGGTCAATTTCATAATGGTGTTAATGTGGACAATAAATAATTTATAAAATTATTAATACAAATAATAAAAAAAAATAATAAAATAAATTAATAATTAATAAAAAATTATTTATGTCACATTATGACACTCAACAGATTATTGTAAATTGACGAAAACTATATTCTAATGTCACATTAATTTAACGTCCACAGTAAAACCATTATGAAATGGGCCCTAAAAATGTAAAATTTTAAAATATAGTAAATGTATGCAGTGTATAAGTATCATTCAGGTTGGGCGTAAGTGCCTTGAATAAAAAACATAAAATCTAACAAAAAGGTGTATGTCTTACAAAGTCCTTTTTTAATGTGATGGAAGCCTATTTTCGGAAATATATCATTAATGCCTAAAGATATACACAACTAGTTATAACAAAACGTAATTAACAACAGAATATCATACACACTTACTGCAATAATGCGTTTTATGCATGATCACTTTTCTTTAAACATCATTTCTGACAAATTACTAAAATGGCACTTACGCCCCTTTGCCAAATCAACGACGATATATTTAATTAAATATGTTTTTTAGTTCTTATAATATAAAACAAGTAAAGTTCCGAAATCACATAAAGTAACATGGGGTAACTGAGTTACCCCACTTGGCCTGTTACGTACATACATAGGTATATTTTACTAGCATGGTGACGGGCTTTTTCTTTCGTCTATATTTTGCTTTTGTTATGCATATGTCCTTTCTCTTCGTGATGATGGAGTGGGAGTACTACAAAAGACCTCAAGAAGGGCTATCTTCCGCTCCAAACACTTTAATTTGGAGCTGTTTAATTTAATTTAATCTAATCCTCTTTATATCTACTGTACGAGTTTTAAATAATTCCTTTTTCAATATTCAAACCTGCACCTGCACCAAAATTACAAAAATATATCTTCATCTGGTAAGAATACTTATAAAAATTATCACTTCTTCTCGTCTGCCCCTCTTCACCCTGTCTTACGCTAAACACAGAAACGTATTCGGAATATAACACGAAATTTTAAAAGACTTGCTGATAATAATAAATTGAATGAAGTATGCTTAAAAATTACTGTACTGGTAGTTTTAAGGATTATTGGTAAGCTACGTAAAAGGTCACATATGTATGTATTAGAGCTAGAACAAAATTCTCGGATACCGACCGTCTTCCAGGCGGCCGCGTATCGGTATCCCGTATTCCAGGTGGCCTTGGCTCGGCCAACGGGGCGGGGGGTCGGGACGACTGCGACGCGAAACAGGTTCCGTATTTATTTAGTCCTTTGAAGGTCGCGCGCCTGTAATTGTGCATTACTGATTGTTATACTTAATTGATATTATAACGATGGTTAAAACGCCAGCCCCATTTGCTTATCAATTAAAAAAAATTGTGCAGGGTTTTCCAGATTTGAAGTGTTAAAGCTACCACTGTGTACTGTGAAATATGCAAGTGTTACTTACATGTTTACAGAAAAGGACAATGTGAAAAACACGTAAAGTCGATAAAACACCCAGAAAATAAAAGAAATGGAATCCCAAGAAGTGAATTCCTATATGAGGACGACGAGGTGTAAGAGTGTGACAACAGATGCGGGAAAAGTAAGAGAAAACAATATTACTTAGGAAGTCACTATTTATTCACTGCAGCATGCATGCTCAAGTTCGACCCTAACATGTACAATTTGGTTCTAGCCCTAGTATGTATACAAAAGTTTACAGTTTAGAACCCACTAGGATTGAAGTTCAACTTTACTCTGGAAGAATGTGGTACGCCAATTTTTTTATGAGTAAAGAATAATTAGCAAGCATCCTTCATCGCTCAGCTTTTGACTAATCGTTTACTAATAATTGAATGAAAAAGAACCAATAAACAGCTTATAAAAGATCCTACCTGCATACATATTATCGACTAATAGTTCAGTAAATGAAAAAAATGTACCTACTGGACACGTTTACACAAATTCTACGTAGACGAGATTGTAAAATAAGCTAAACAAATATATAATTGAGCTTAAAAGTTCTGTCCCTGCACATATGCGTCCAAAAAGTTTGGGTCACTCCAGTGATGTATATAATGTTTTAGTGGTGTAAATAAAATTGTTTATTAATAATAGGAATAAAATGACACTTCAAATTATGTTGAATGTGTTTTAAATATGTATAATTGAATAGTTAGAAAATATGCAAGGGCGGTTGTATTGCAACTTTTCTTTACAACTAAATTTAGAAAAGTGACTTACTTATAATTAAAAAGATTAAGGGATGACAAATACATTGCTTTTATGGTGAACATAATAATTTCTGGATGGTTTTTAATGTTTTGATCTGTATTCTTTGAAATTTGGAAAATTTGAGGGACACTAACTTTAACAAAAAAACTTTTTGTAAAAATAACTTACAGTTAGAGATTGGCGGTTACGCTCTTTCAGAATTTGATATCTTAATTCTGTAGGTTGAAGGTATTTAAATAAACTAATATTTATTATTAACACATTATGTCGGTATTAGTTCATACCTTTTTACTTACCATACTATTTGATATACATCTTAGGGAGAATATTTGTAGCATGGCGGTGCCGTTAGTAAAATACCATGATTTTAACCACAACAGTTTTTATGTTGTGCTTGTGAATGCTAATTGTTTATGGACTATCTTTGCATGTTGGTCGTGTCTGACGAGATATGCTGACTCCGCTAGCGTAAAATACCATCCTTTTTATGTGTTATATAATTTCGCCTAAATATAGATCCACATTTTCTGCAATGGTTACTAAAGGCGCTTTTACTAAAGGTTACTGTGTCACGTCACAAGTTGATTTGAACCAAACGAGTTGAATCCCTTCCAGGTAAATTCAAACCAAATCGAATGTAAAAAGTTTACCTGTGTCGCAGGGATGCAAACGATGTGTTTACTGCTACAAAAAGCAACCAAAAATGTACTAAAAAGACCTTGGACTTTAAAACGTATCTTACTGGGTACTTCAGAGAATCTGTTAAAATAATTAATTTTAGAAGACCCAGAGTCGCATCACAATCATTAAAGAATGGATAGCTAATATTTTCATTCATAATATTTTATAACTCCTTTACCATTAAAATTAAAATTGCAAATAACTTTGTGATTAATTGATTAATAATTTTTGAGTCTACCTTGTTAATGTTACAGATACACTTCCTAAAACTCACCCTCAATCGCAACATCAAAACACAAACAACTTCTTTTTCGGCAAGTCGAAAAGTTGGTTACACATTCAACAGTTGCCGAACAAGCATTTGACGGCAGTTGTTTGGAAAAAACAGTAGAACGTTTATCAAATCTGGCGGATCAAATATACACGTGAACACTCTTAAGATGAACTTCTTCTGTATGAAAACAAGTTGAAGTCAAATTCCGGGGTTGGAACGCGTGAAAAGAAACACAAGCTCTGACTACTTCAACAGGGGCTGCATTCTGGAAAATGAAAATATTACTTTATTCAATTTATTTAAGTGACATGACATATATACATTTATTTTAAATAGACAAAGTAAATGCAAGAATGTATGTTAGATTACTCGATAGTTTTTAATTATATACTTTAACTTAACAAGAATTCACAGTTTTACTGCTATTCAGTAGCAACGCGATCGAGGACATATAAAGTGTACTCTGGAATTACGAAAGTATTATAATCAAAAGACCAGACAATACACAATATTTAATAAATTACATGTTTACTTAAAGAAAGAAATATTTTGTTTCAGGTCACGTATACATTTAGTTTTGCTTTTACAATCCACGCTATACATTTTCTTTTAATTTCTAGTTTTACTTTTGTTATATGTAATAAAATAATTATTATAAATATACTTGGGACAGAAAGAAAACTTATATTGTTCAGATTATAGCTATTCTTACAACAAAATGTTAAAACCACCTAGTTTAGTTTCAACATTTTCATATCTTCATTATTTCATAATTTCATATTCAATGACAGTCTTGTTTTACTTATTCCTAATGAAAACGCCTTATTTACTTTTTGCTATTGTATTCCATCATTAAGAGTGGAGTGCAAAATTTAAGAGTACAGGTGCTGTGAATCCTGGGTATCTGTCATTTACCTACCGCACTGCTAAATTTCCATACTTGATAAAACTCATTGTCTGGCTATTTTTGTTACAGTACTGACGTAAATAGCATGTCGCGCTTTTAGATAAATAAAAATACAATCAATTCACTTAAAATTCCTGATTGGCTCACTCACCGTTTAGCCCAAACTGTTGGGACTTTTTACGGAGAGGATATTCCGTATGTGATGCAAGCATCCACTAACAAATGGACGAAATTTTATCATTGAAAGGACGAAATGGGATAAAATATGTTTTCACTGATTCGTATCAGCATCTCTTATTAGTAGAATTGACTGAAATGTGCCGTGGGGCATAGGCGTATGCATCATAATATAATACATGTAATAAAGTAACTAATATTAAATATAGTAACAAAAGCAATAAATTCACTCTTTATAACCATATACATACAGGGTTGGAAAGTCCAAGATTTCAAAGCCGAGCATTAACAGATAGAAAAGAATAAGCTCTTCAAGTAAAGGGAACTGACAGAGAAATATTATATCCTTAGTTGCCAGACTGATATGTCATTTTAAAACTTTTATGAGCGTTATTCTTTGTCTTTCGTGTTTATATCAATAGGGTAGCAATAAAATTATGTAGGCGGGACGCCCCTCCCATAAATTATAATGCGCACGTGTGAATTGAATTCTTGTCTAGACTCTAGAGAACAATAACCAATTCGGCGATAGGCGGTCGGTGACGGGCCGTGTCAACTACCCCTCTCTTCACATTCTATCACGCGCAGGTCTCATACGTTTCTTATACGTGTACGAGCGTGAAACACTGTGGCATCTAACTGTCTTTGTCTGTCCTTACTGGTGTCTTTTAACTTATTCTCTTCTACACATGTATCGCCAATATGTAAAGGTGCAATTTCCTAATCTGTATGTATGTAAAACTTACCCTCTTAATTAGCTTGACGCCGTAGCTTGGTTAACAGTACTATCATGAACTGGAGAAGATTCGTAAAAAGATTTTTTGCATCAGATAAGTTTCTGTAGCTGTCTGCGAGAGTCTTATTCGCTATGGTGAAAATATACGCTTATATTTTGAGAACGATCGTTCGACATCTACTGATGTAATAGAGGCATAATTAAAATACTCTTTGCACTGACGGATATGTAGATGCACCATCACAAATTTGTCTTAATTTGGTAAAAACGGTGTCATTCCTTAATATACTTTCGAACTTTTGTTTTTAACTGGCTCATTTATTGCGTCACCTGTAGTTTGTAGCAGCGAATTTACTTCGTCCAGTATTTGTAATGAGCTAATGACAATGCACTCCTCTGTAATTTTTGTATGGCGTCCAGTGGTGGCCTGTGGAATTTGACATGCTCGTATTTCCGTAAAGAGGCATGGGACCTACACCATATTTTAGGGAGTGATTACTAGACCTAAGTAGAACGCTATAATGGCAAAAAATCTTGCATGGAAAACGCGTGAAAACGCGTGAAAATTTCTTCTTGGATCTTGAAAACTGCTTGCAAAATATTTGCGAAATATTTTTTTTTTTTTTTCATAATCACCGAGTAAATATAATTTCTTTTATACTTTTATATTTTTTATTTTGCGTAAATTCAACTATTGTAAAATCTCAAAGACGAAATGTTGGGATGAAAAAAAATTTAAATTACCATGACTTTTACAGATCTCAAAATGTCAAGAAAATCACAAGTATAAAAAGACTGTATTTACTCAGTGATTATGAAAAAAAAAAAATTTCGCAAATATTTTGTAAGTCGTTTCCAAGATCTGCCCGGTGGCAACCATTTTTGGAACACAAATTTCGCAAGTTTTCCCTGAAGATTTTTTACCATTATAGGGTACTACTTTGGCCTTCTACTCCACCCCCTAAATTATGATGTGGGTCCCATACTCCCTTACGAAAATACGAGCATGTCAAATTCCACCAGCCGCCATTGATGGCGTTATACAAACATTTATAGCTACAATGAATAATTTTTAAAGCTGTTTCAATGGACACATCTTGGAATTTGCTTTGCAGAACCACAGCCGTATATTTTTTAATGCACATTTAATCCACTTTAGTAAATCAATGCGTATATTTGGTAGATATCTACGTAACGTTGTGCGACCTGGTAACAATCTCTGGAACTTATTTGTTCCAGAACTCACGAAATGGTAGTTAATCGAGTACATTCGGGGGTTCATCACAGGCACTTCACAGTCGAACATAAACTGAGTTCTCAAGGGCATACCCTCTTTTTTATTTTTATGTTTCTAACGGCTACAATCGTGTTTGTCCCTACATCAGTTTTTCTTTACAGACAATATATATTACGGCGGCGCCATTATAAAATAAATCTTCGAAATCACCGAGTAGTTTTTTAGGCGTTTACACGTGTGGCATTTTATTAATGTAATACTGACGCCGACGACATAAACACCTCGAACACACTAATATTAATGTTAGAGTCCACCAGACGGTCAGGCGAAACGACTGAACCCAATGGCCCACCCGCGCCCGCCACGCACTGCTATGTTGCGGCACAATCGGCCATCCCTACTTATTGGTCTTGTTAGTTAGTTTTAGATATTGATTACAGATTTAAACAATTATATCTGAATTTCGGTATATTAACTCATAGTGTATCATGTATACCGTGTGTGTAAAGCCGACATCGGCCAGTTATGAAGAAGGGCAAACAGTAGTGAGATGACAGATAAGAAGCAACCGCACACGCATCGAAGGTAGTGAGGGAATAAGACCGTCCCTCTCACCACCTGTGATTGTTGTTAGAACGAGAAGTGTAGCATTTGTCCTTTTTCACAACTGGCCGATGTCGGCTTTATACAAACTGTATAGAGAGTCCACTATTTTGATGATTGTATTTTTTAACTTTTAAACCGTAAAAGATGCAGTATTGGTTACATTAGAGAAAAAATGTGCATTTAGTGAAGGTGATGTGTTCAAATTTGCAATAGAACATAGTATAGCATTTATTCAAAGATCCTACCATTTTATTTCGAAATCCTACCATTTGAAAAGTTATAGAATATTGCTAAATATAATTCTGCTACCTTACGCTAAACAGCGTTCTTCGGATTTTTTCATGATTCCTCTCAAACTACTAAACATTTCGTTCTTCGGGTTTTACATAATTCCTGTTAAACTACTGAACATTTTTCAAATCTGGAAACACCTTTAAGAACTACAAAATACTTAACATTTGCCATTAAAGCATTTTCGTTTGTTTTTGAGTAGTTGACTTCGATTTTTAATAAATTGTTGAAAAAAAATGTAAACTTTTTAGAAACTACAACCTTATTTTTTACAGAACTGATACAAGTGTAAATGTGTTTCTTTTAAACAGTTTGAAGAGACTTGAAAATCTATTACAAGGTAATGTTTTTCTAAATTTATCAAATTGATAGATTAAACTACAAGTAGTCCTCTAAGATGCTTTGCAATACGAGACATTACACATTTACATTACTTATCTTACATTATTGAATCACTATCGAAGATATGGGATCTCCACAATTTCAAATAAGCGAAACAGACCACTTTACAAAACTGCGTAGTTCAGCTATTGTCCTTAAATGTATAATAAGTTTGCTCACCCCATATAATGTAATCCATCAGACTTAACGAGAATCTTCAAAATGTAATTCAAAAGTGGAATGATACGTTATCAATAACCGGTTTCATCCAGAACGCAGGTCAGTCAATGATCATGTTCCTTGTGTTATCAGACCCCTGTGACCATAAAAACCTGGTAACCGGTTTTTACTGGATCTTATTGACATTAAAATGACTTTCTTTATTATAAATCAAAATATTGTACTACTTTGCCCCCAGCAATTGAAACAGAGCACAGGAACTGATTCAAAAAGTGGGCCACCCACTTAATATGTTAATTCATTAATCAGCACTTAATATACTAATTTTAGTGTTAACATGTTGGTATTCTCTGGTATGTTCTGTTTTTCTGAAAAATAATTATATACGGATATACATACATATGTGTATGCTCGTAGTTATCAACCAGTATCATGCGGCTACTACTTAAGGAGACCGCCAACATTAGAGGGTCAAAAAATCCATTTTTTTGCTGAAATTGAAAGTATATCATCTGTAGAATATGCTCCCAAAGTTTTAAGTCCGAATTCGAACTGTAAACAGTCGAAGTATAATATATAGTGCACGTGCTTCGAAGCGTCGGTAGAACAAAGCCGAATCAAGACGAAACAAGCCGAAGCGTCGGTAGAACGACCATTGCTGCAACGTGCGCATATGTTGTATTTATTGTGTTCTTGCTCGTTGCTCTGCTCTTGTGCTGTAAATATTTATAAACTATCGTGATTTTTATCGACTGTTTTTCATGTACGAAAACTTTAAACGCGTTTTTCTCGAAACTTTTTTTTAATTAAAGCTTATTTAATTACCTTCTAGTTGAACTAAAAAAAATCAGTAAAAATTATTGCCAAAAAAAAGTTATTAACAAAAAAACACGAAAATGTTCCACAAAAAATCAATTTTTTTTATTTATTTTAATAAATTCATGATTTTTTGTTAGTTCAAATAGAAGCGATACTCATAAACTTTACAAAAAATTTTAATTTTTATGATTCAGATGATTCTATGGGACGCTATCCTGCACGCCGTGGAGAAGGAATTTTCAAAGGCATCGGAATTCAATTATTAATAACTTTTATTTAAACATGAAATTTAATAAAATACATTTTTTGTAAACCTTTTGATATACATAATAAACACTATCAACAGTAAAAATTTCAAAACAATCCATTGTGTAGTTTATTTGTAAAAAATTCACGAAAAAAGTGCTTGATTCACGAAGAAGTGCTAATGAACCAAATGCAATAAACCAAGGAGCCACCATCATGACCGTAGAGCGGTGGCGGTTGTTGATATTTCAGTTAGCCATATCTTGAAAAAGACGCATGGGATCCACTTCACTTTTTAGGTGATGACTATACACCTCTTATAGAAAGGATTTAAAGTGAAAAAAATCGTCAACAAATTTTGCAAAAATTTTTTCAAAAAAACTGCAGAACACCCTGGGATCTCAGTAACGCGTTAGTGAGATCCCAGGGTGTTCTGCAGTTTTTTTGAAAATTTCGTCCTTCGCGTCGTTTTCAAGATATGGCTAACTGAAATATCAAACCTCCACTGCCGTAAAGGTATTTTAAATTAATAAGAAAACAAGAATACTCGTAAGTTTCATGAATGCGGTTTCTTCTTAAACAATGTTGCATTGTCTCCAAATTCTTAAAGGCTTTACATATCGCATCTATTTAATATCTTTAGAATTCACAATACATGAACATATTAAACAGGGTTCTTTAGATCAAATATACTTACCTTGAGACATAGAACACAAAAATCTATTTATTATTATTAATTATATACGTTATTAATTCACATAAATATCTTTTAAAATAACGAAGTTGGCGTCCAGTATTTTCGATAGCACCAATTGGATATACTTAAAAGATACTAGGTATCTAGTATCTTAAAAGATACTGCATTCTGATTTGCTGACATACTGACAGACTTTATGTCTACTATTGACTATTATACATTACAGTCTCGTCAAAGTAACAGAAAGACGAAGAAAAAAGTGTGGTAGGCCGGAAGATCTATTTGCTTCGTTTCAGGGGTTCTCGTCAGTCTTCCGTTCGGTGTCGGTATTTTGTGCCGAGTCCAAGGCTACGAGGCGCGAACACCCTATTTATTTCTGAGCCTCGCGTGGATGGATAGTAATGTAGAAGATCACCTCGCTTCGACAAATTTCGCCGAAGTACTTCTAGGCCAGGCCCGTTGTCAAAAATACCTCGTTTTTTTTGCCAAAATTAGTTACAGTACGAAAATATACACAAAAAATCGGAAAAACTCCGTAGAATTGAATATACTACTTTTCCCGAGTTCTACTAATAAGTTCTACAACTTTTATTTGAAACTTTTTTTTGTAGGACGCATAGTTTTTTTTAAACGAAAAAAAGATTTTTTTGGCCAACTTTGGACGCCATTTTGAATATGACGCGGCGTAATTCAGCGCGGGAAAAGTAGTTTATTCAATTCTACGGAATTTTTCCGATTTTTTTTGTATATTTTCATACTATAACTAATTTTGGCACGTATTAATCACTACGTTTGTAACAAGTTTATTTACAGATGTAACCAGCAATTAACGTTATATTAAACAATATGTTGTTCCTTACACGATGTTTTTCGCGAAGTTTTCCACGATGTTTTCCAGATTGGTAAACAGATGGAAGTTACGGTCCTGATTTTGTATGACATTATCAGTGCTGTATTAAATACTTAATACGGAGACAATTAAAAAATACACACAAAATAATCGCTTTCCTCCAAAGTGTATCAGTTAGACAAAGATAAGTAAATACTGTGTGCGTCTTGGATTACGCACGTAGTTTATATAAACGATCCGTTTTGTGAAAATGATAATTATTTAAATGTTGTTTGTCTCGGCGAGCGATATTAGATTGATCCGAGTTTTTGTGGAGTAACGACGAACTTCCTAATATGATCTTCTCTAATCACAGGATGGTGGAGGGACAACCCCTGCACTACTTCAACGGCTACACCCCACCTAGGCAAGACCGATTTCCGTATTTTCGGCCCTTCGAGTCCTACTATCCCAGGATGGAGTTGTCGGACGAATTAATGATGCCATCGTCACCAAACAGCACTCAGGTAATAGTCATAGTCAATAACAGGTGTTATTTTCGCATTAACGAATTTGAAACAATTGTTTACGGTTTATTTCAATAAAAACGCTACAGGGAAATACCCAGTTCTCAATCATTAGAACTGGGAAGAAGTAGGAAATGAAGCGATACCAATAATATCTTCATTTTGCAGAGCGACAGTGACAATTCAACTTCGAGCGTGGAACTTTCATCAAAGCTGATCCGACCCATAGGCAGCATCATCAAGAGTGCCGAGAAGAGCGACGTGCAGTGCTGTTGGAAGAACTGTGGGATGTATTTTCCGTCTCTGGACCAGCTGGCGTCGCACGTTTCTAAGGTGCACTCGGCGAGTGGCCTTGGTGGACTCTTTTATTGCGGATGGGAAGGCTGTACGAGAAACAACAAGGGGTTTAACGCCAGGTAAATACTTTTTAGTACTTCCGTTTCTTAGTTTACACGAGCTATGTTTTGACATGCCACGTATGATCAGGCAGGAATAGTTCAGGCGTTGTGACAAATTATGCTTCGTAATTTTAAAATATTGAGTTAATAGAATATAAATATGTTGAGTAAGAGAAGTTGAAATGAAGAAGTTGAAAAAAAAGTACGTTCACAAAAAATGCAATATTTTATGTCTGTTATTGTAAGTGACGTGTAATCTAATCAAAAACCCTACTCATGGAAAAAATAGTACTAAATGCAAATTTAAAATGATTAGATCCAAAAGTCTGACCCACCCCTAGAATATTTTGGTAATGTGCTGCAAAATGAATTTCGAGATCTGCTAAATTTATGGAAATTTGAATTTTTGTTTCATACCAACATATTTCGTTTCTGAGATCCTGTAACTTTAAGAAAAATCAAAATTTTACATAAATTATAAGAATAAAAAAAATTATATTCACATATTAATCATGAAAAAAATATTTCACAAATATTTTACGCTGGGTCTTTGTTACAGGTACAAGATGCTAGTTCACGTTCGCACCCACACAAACGAGAAACCCCACAAGTGTTTCCAATGCGACAAGTCCTTTTCCAGAGCGGAAAACTTGAAGATCCATTCTAGATCGCACAGCGGCGAGAAGCCTTACGTGTGTCCGGTTCCTGGCTGCAGCAAGGCCTATTCCAACTCCAGTGACAGATTCAAACACACCAGAACCCACCAGGTTGAGAAACCGTACCAGTGTAAGGTGCCAGGATGCCCCAAACGCTACACGGATCCCAGCAGTCTGCGCAAACACGTCAAGACTTACAAGCATTTCGTTAAGGAAAACATAGACAACAGTCAGACGACTAATAACTGCGATAAAGACACCTCTGTTACGGAGCAGAATACCAAAGCAAATAAAGAACTTAAACAGCACAAAAACGAAGAGAGAGTACCTATACATCCGGTAAACCCAGAGGCAATATACAGGGAAAACGTTATAAGGCATCCATGTGACTGCAACAGGGTGTGTTGTGTATCGAACTGTCTGAATACCACGGGCGACGTCTTCAGGTTCGGTAGCATGATAAACATGAAGAATGACGAGAGGACGATGGGCTGGAACAGGTTCATAGACCCTTATATAACGGAACCGAAGAAGATGTTCCCTTCGTACGAAGTCAACGATCAGGAAAACATGGACGTTGACGTACCTTTAGACTTAAGGATTCATCGTAAGGACTACTGATATACGTTTACGTGTGATTTGATTAGAGTTAGCAGTATTAATGTTTTGTGTTGTTTTTTTTTTTATTTCTTGCCCTGAACTGCTGTTTTAATTTATATTCTTAATGGTTGAAGTGTATGCATATCAAATATGGCAATACAATTTTGTGATACCGGTTTTTATTACATTTGTGTATAGCATTTAAGAGCTGTTTAACATATTATATAATATTAAAATAAAATGTTTTACATCTTATTTTTCTCTTATCACTTCCTTTTAATTATTGAGAATCCTGTAATTCCCCATGTTGACCTTTTGGTATGTACGTATATTCTTATGTTAAATGAGTACTTGGAAGAGGCTACAAGGAGGGGGATTTCCCAGAGTTCAAAATTGGAAATAATATTTATGTATTTATTTATGATAACGAGAAGACTACGATACCGAGATCCAATTATTATTATTTATAAGAAATGCATAACGTTTTTGTAGAATACCCATTTTTTGACGCATCATCCCGACTTCCATATTGACAAAATCCAGTGATTTTAATAGGAGGTGGCATCCCACAGTTTAAATCTGTATATTCCCCACCTACTCTTTTATTATCGGTAGGTACATATTCTCCATTATTTATTGGATTGGGGAAAGTGTTTACTAAATAGATTAAAGTATCGTCCAATCCCATTTCACATATTATCATTATTTTTGCATTTTATCTGAGAAAGTAGCACTTTCCGTTGTTATCAACTTTAAAGAAGCCAACAACATGATGGTGACACCATATATAAAAATGTATTTTATACCTTATGAAAAAGAAAACACTTTATACTGTATAATTTAACAGATCCTATTTTTGATGACATTGCTAGCGACCATTTCGACCAAAAGAAATTTTTTGTCGAAATTGAAACATCGTTGTAATTAACTTGTGCTTCCCAGTAATTTGTAATTTGCAGATATAACAAAAAAGCATTAATTCATCGTAAGTAGTTTATAGATGTTGTTTTTACTACAGACATCAATCTTCAAAATACATTTCCTTTCATGCTACCTGCGTATCAAGAGACAAAAAAAGAAAAATACATATAATAAAACATAATTTTATCAACAATAATTTCTAATTCCGGAAACAGCGTTCTTCTATGTAGAAAGTTGTTTGTTTCTGGATTAACAAATAAGAACAAAAATAAAATAAGTAGTAATATAGATGTCTAGATGTATTACTACTTGTATTATTTTTGTTGTAATTACATGTTGATTACTCACAATTTTGCTATCAACATTAATAGATATTAAGATAGAAAACTTGTGAATAATCAGCATAAAATTGCATCTAATTTGAATTACTTTTTTTTATAAAAGCCCCATTAGAATTGTTAAAAAACACAGTCAAAAGCCTTTGTTGGTAGAATCATAGCCTTCGTCTTTCAGAATTCGTTGATAAACACGGCTAATTACTATTTATGATTTGTGCGCTATGAGCTATTTCACCATTTCATCGTTTTACTCTATTCTTTTTCTCTGCCAAAGTCTGTCACTTATTTGTTTGTGATTGATTTAATTTTAGATTGAAAAGAATAAAATTGAGTTAATTTTAGAAGAATCAAGTTGGTCTATTAAGACAAATGGTTCAATATTAAAATGTGCCAAATTTCAAAAAAACTGTTTTTTTTTTCATTGTCGCCCTATTTAAGTTTCTAGTTAGAATCCTCACCAAATACTTGTAAAACCACTCTTAAACATGTGTCTTCTCTCTTATAGTGTTTTACAATATATTTTTTTTGTTCCGAATTCAACATATTACTCAGTGATTCAGAAGAATTAATTACCTACCAATTAAAAAATATTACATTGACAGAATAAACATATAATATTAATACAGGTTAACCGTTTTGATAGATAACATATTTTATTTTGCGTCGTTGGCCTAGTACTATATCGTCTTGTAACTGTACAGGGTAACTTCGTAAGAATTTCCATCTCCCCTTTCTCCGATATTTTTAAAGCTACGAATTTTTTGTAGGAGTTTTTTTAGGAATTTTTAGATATTTTTCTACGATTTTTTTACGTTTAACTTATTTTTTCTGAAATGTCAGACTACAGTGTCAGAACATTTTTGAAACAAACATGTACAGCAGCTGTATAAGTAACACATTTTCTTTTTGTTTTATAAAATTCCGTTTTTTTATTTGTTGAATTCCATTTGTTCTTCTGATTACAACGATATGACATATTATGTCATACTTCCACAAGTTTTTTAAGTATTGTGTAGGTATCTAAAAACATCCAAACTTCCGTGTGAGAATTTGTTCCTTAATTCTGAACAATTATCGTTTCAAATTTTTTACAAAAAAGACTAACTAATTTAAATATATGCAAAAATATAAAAAAAATTGAAAGTTGGTTGATGGTCTTGGAAATTTGGCAAATAATTATAATTTTTAATGCTGAACAACTTTTCTTAAAACATTTTTTTTATATTTGGTTTAGAAAAAGCACTTAACTTACACAGAAATTAATTCGATTGCTCCTGCCACGACCTACTTGATTTTTGGAAAATGTACAAATGATAAAAAATACTTTTTAATTGAGCGAGACTTGATCCCAAAAGATCCAGTGTCAACTTCGAAAATTATTTCTTTTACGCATATTTTTTCACTTATCCTGGGATACACAATATAAATAATGTGCTTATACAGATCAAGAAATCGTTTTACCAATGGGTATGGTTGAGGACGATACGATTCGATTATGTACGAATGTAACATAAATCATACGTCAATACTTTATGACCCAATGGTCATAACTTTCTAAGAAATAAGTATATTAAAAAACAGTATTTGGAAAATAAATTCCAAATTGGGAGACCTTTCCAACGGTGGCAACTGCTATGTTTCTAGGAAAAAAATGTTCGAAACATCATGACGAATAAATTTGTGCGGTCAAAATAAAAGAATCACCGTGAATAGTACTTGTTCAGTTTTGTACAAAGTTGGACAAAAAATGGTGCGGCATTTTGCAAAGCAAGGGCGCAACAATTAATAGCGGAGCGGATAAACGGTACAACGCTGAGTTCAAAATAATATGTCGTGACTAACTCGTCATTGATTCGCAGTGACTAACTCGTGAGTTCATGTAGTGTATTTACATATTATCTGATTTTGTGTGGAGTTTTGCAATAATAGCACAGTTGTTACCATTTGTGAATAGACTGGAAAAACTGATTGAAAATTACGACGATTTTACAATAGACGGATCACATATTTTATATATTCCTTGCAGTCGTCGATATATATTTCGTGGACGCCGAGAGTGTGAAAGACATTTAGATTCGAATATCCTTAAAAAAATATATACCCGGCACTTTCGTGGAATGTGGTCGACAATATTCTTTTTAGACGTTTTTTTGACAAATATGTATTCGATTTTCCATTGTTAAGTAACTATACCTTCCGTAAAACATATTTACAGAAGATATATCAACATGTCTTGGGAAATATTAAAGAAGACATCTATTATAGAAAATAAAGAACTATGCCCAGTTTGGGCCATGAAAGTGCAGTGACGAGTTATATATCGATTGGTAGGAGCACGTTGCTGAGTAAAAAAAATAGGGATTTTGATGCGCTCCTGGACGTCCCGTATGAATGAGGGCTCTAAAACGCTTCTGGTTCTTGCTCATCATCGGAGCTTTGCAGCATTATAAATATGCCTGTGGCTACCCTCGATGGTGCACGGAATTCATCTTTAAGGTGTCGAGCGTATCCTAAGTACCATATGATAGTCATCACATGCGCGCAACACCCTACTGTACGACAGCCATTCTTGCAGGAGCAATAATACTCTTTAATGGCACCTAGCCCTTCTCCATTTCGTTCAGCTAGAACATACACGTAATACTGCGTGCGATTTACATGTCTAGATTGTATTCGCCCTCTTAGAAGCAACGGATCGTTCAGGACCATACCATACGTACCAAGATCTGCAGCTCGAGTTTCACGACTTACTTCGATGGTATAGCGACCATTTCTGGCTACATGCTCCCCATAGTACGAACGTGCTTGCCTGAGTTGGTAAGGTCTCAAGCTAATCTTGTGCTCGTCTTTCGTCAGTCGTGGAGACTATTCCACCTCATTGGCATCTAACGAAACAAATGTAGAAGACCGGCGGTTCAAGTGTTGTGTTTCGACAAGCCTAAATAACAGATTTGGTTTTTGCAACCGCTCCAACATTAGTTGTGCGATTTCCTGCGATTGCACTTTTTCAGAAATTATGTCCGAATAAAACGCGTTGTGAATGGCAGCAGCATTTCTAAAATCTGTCATCAGATGAGGAGTGGACTGAATGCACCACACGTGGTCAAAGTACCGGAAACACGTCTTAAGGTGCCCATTGATAGTTTCGACCAAAAATCTGACTTTGGTGACCAATCGCGAACGGTTAGCTTGCAAACCGTTCAACTGCCTTTCACCTGCTGGAATTATTTCTGGCATTTTAACAATGAATCCCTCGCTTTCCAAATAGGTTTTATCGTTGCGAAAGCCTCTGTCAACAACGAATACGTCCCCTTTTTGAAACCTTGAGCGGACCTCAGGCATCCCTTCGAAGATTTGTTGCATAATACATGCATCATTTTCGATAGCCTTAAAAGGACCTATAATATCGATGATGTATCCATTGGGAGCTACACAAACCATAGGCTTCACTAGCGGACGTTGCTTATGCACGCTGTAAGAAACTCTTTGAAATGTATTATTAGCGCTTTTATGAATATAGACATAAGTACCATCCCATATTGTTATTATCGAGTCTGTGCCTTCGACAGATAGTAATGCAGAGGACATACCCGTCCGATTTTCTAACAATTGTTCCCAGGTTAAATGCGCAAAACCTAGGTAAACGGGAGTGAAGTCTGTCTCGACCGCACTTCGCGCATTATCCATTAGACGTTCAGCAGTACTACGCTTGCCATTCACGAACATGTCAGCTAGTTGTTGATCTGGAAGACCCGTCTTTAGCTTTGCTAGATATATCGCAAGCGCACACTCGGGATGGCGCTGTTCAGAATTCTTCAGTGACGGCAGGTTTTTTAACAAATACAAAAATGTGTCTTTATGTAACCCAGTCCAATGCTCCACGATACTCTCGTCTATTTCTTCAAAGTAATCGAAGTTTACTGCCGGCTGTGATTGAGTAATTGGGTTCCGTAACAAGTCTATCATCTCCGTCACTTGTTGCGCTGTAAAGGTATTATATGCTGCACTAGGAACCTCTGTCCATCGGTGCTGATTGTGGTTATCACAAACGCGAGAACCTGGAGGGATATAAAACCGTAAATATCTCGCAACCTGCGCCCTAGTGCTGTCAGATACACGATGGCGCCCTGTGGTACATCCAAAAATGCACTTGGTTTGACTGCAAGTTGCCCTACCAATATCCAATTCGATGTGACCAACAGGTTGTGGTTCGGGTTTTGCAGTGTGCAGGTTACAGAACGTTTTCTTTCATAACGGCGAAAACACATGTGACAGACATACTCAAATGTATAGACTGGACTTCTTCTGGATGAACAAGATTCGCCCTGGAAAAACTCTAATACCTCCCCGACCAAGGAATGTTTTCGTAACCTTTTCAGGTACTTTCCACATGATCCACAATGGACCTTGTCGCAGCTAGCAGCTTCTTCGGGGTTACCCCGTATCAGTGGCTGGTCTACCCCAACTGATACATTCGCCGCTCGTTGATCTTCCCCCCCAGGGCGAACTCCAGAGGCATCGCTGTCATGGTAGCCAAATCCGAGGTTCTCTGACATGACGGCATAGAACGCGTCCAAGGACTTAGCCGGAATAATGAATTGTACTAAATACAGTGCAAAACAATGTATTTAGTACCATCCGTTACCGCCGTCACCACGGGGAAGTGCCCTGGACGCAGAGAACTCAAGACAAATCTATAAAAACAGGGCAAACTTTGGAGCGCTCCAGCACCTCTTTGACTGATTTAACAGAGTTGTGCCCGTAGAACTTTTTGATCCTCTACTGATGCCCTACAATCCTAGACACGTTTCATATCTGCACTCCGATGGCCCAAATTTCTTAAAAAACTGGGCATAGTTCTTTATGTGGCTGGCAGTGGACGAAACAACAGATTTTTGCGGTAATAAGGTCGTTAGTGTTCTGTGTATTGCTAGCTTCTATGTAATGTAGCGACCGTATTGCTAGCTATATCTGTTGAACTCACTGAAAGTCCATTTCCCTTCTCGCTTAATGTGCGCGACAACGCAGGGCTCGTAACTATAAAACTCAATGATAATGAATGCATAAACCGTATTTTTTAAGCGCCTTGTACATTATATACGCGTGTATTTCTTGCCCGTGTTACGTACGGCATTGACCCTTTTCGAAAATGCAGTTTTATATGCGAGCAGACAAACATTATGAGGCAATAACTCGCCAGCGATTTACTGCTCAGTACTGTGTCATCATCATACGCAGCTAAAGCGAAATGACTTGACGGCGAATAAGCATAATATGAAACATGCCCCAGCCCCGAATCAAGTCAAATTGTATATGATGTTGTATCTATAAAATTTTGAGCTAGATGTTAAAAAAAAAATAAAACAAATTGATTATAAATAATTTACATCTTTGGAAAATAATTTATATGTTTGAAACGGCATCGGCATGTCCAATTTTAATGAATAAAATATAATATACATTTAACAGTTAACATTTGTCTTTTTTGTCTTGTCTGTTTTTTCTTATTGACATAATTATTCACTATTGTTCACTGTCATTGTTGGGATTTTAAAGTTAACGTAAATATTAGTTTCTAAAAAGGGCGTAAGTGCCATCATTCATATATCGAGGTGGGGACACTTGAGTAGAACTCCTACTTCATACATAAACCAGACAGTTATCCAAAATCCTTAAAACGAAGTCAGGATGATTACGAACCAACAAAAATAAAATACAATCCACTTCGGTAATAAACAGTCATTATTTCTGGCCCTATTTAAAAACAGTTTTATAAAAAATAAACATTATACACTATTCAAAAACTCACATCATCACAAATTTTTGTCGCAGTTTACTATTACGAAGAAAAATCAGTTTCAGCACTTTCTTCGTTTAAGTATTTTACCCCTTTCTACATATTATGCGAATGCTTAACACTGATAGCTGTTAGACATTCGAACTTTGAGGCTACAATAGAACCAAAAGAGGTAACATACGCTCCCTGTACATACAGGGCTTGTAGGTACAAGCCCTGTGCATTTAATTATTAACCCATATGTAATAATAATAGTAATAATAATACTTTCTTCAGCCGCCGCAGGAACGTGGCTCATGGTCTTTCGAATACCCCCGTCCGGGCAGGGGACCTGCACAGCATCAAATACCCGAGGCTAGTGTTTGAGCGAGGAGTGGGTCTTGACCACTCTTTAGCAGAAGAGTGGCTCTTGCTCAAATTGGCATTAAAAAGGGATATTTTTGTCTTTTTCGCCGCAAAAAAAAAGATACAATTATGAATAATGGATATTAATCGAATTAGACGACGGTCATGGCTAAAACACAAGCCATAGCTAGAAAAGCTAGAAAGGCGCAGATAAATCTCAATAATGCAGACCATCGGCAACTACTATGGAACCTCAAAATCTGCTAAGACAAAAGGTGAAAGCGAACGGTGCCAGGCTATGTAGGTACAACAAGCTGACAAAAAGAACACAAGAAACAACAGAATGCTGCGTTCGAGAACAATCAAAAGCAATTTCTGAGAAGCTTGGAGAAACAGGACGGAGACCAACATGCAGAAATCGATCCAGCGCGATTCACAACGTACTGGAATTCTATTTGGGGCGACGCCGACGCCTACAACGAGAATGCGCCATGGATTGAGGAAATTGAAACACATAACGAAGATCTCAACCAAATGACTGTCGGGAGTATTACCAAAGAGGACGTAACCTCCGCAATCAAGAGGACTAAAAACTGGAAAGCACCAGGCCCCGAAGGGATCCACAATTTCTGATTGAAGCACCTACCTGCATCTCATGATATTCTGGCAAAATGTTTCACGGAACTACCGAAGAACTACAGACCCATCACGTGCCTGTCCACAATATATAAGTTATTCACGTCCATCATCAATGAAAAAAATGTATCGTCACTGCTTGGAAAACAACATCTTTGGGGAAGAACAAAAGGGATGCATCAGAGGCACAGCGGGTTGTAAACATCAACTGACAATCGACGCTGTGATACTGAAACAAGCCCAAGTAAAAAGGAGAAACCTGCATATGTGTTGCATCGACTACAGCAAGGCGTTTGACTCGGTACCTCACGAATGGCTACTTGGCGTGGAGCTCCGGACACAGTGGATGGAACATGCTTTACAGGGCTGTTTTCCAAAAAATGCTACAGCCAGACTGCATCGTCAAAGATAAATAATTAAAAGGGCTTACCGACGGCTATCTGTACCCCTCCGAAACCGAAGGCTTCTTGACTGCTATTCAGGACAGGGTGATAAAAAACAAGAAATTATCAGAAGCATATCCTGAAAAGTGACGTCGAAGACATTTGTAGGAAATGTGGATCTGCAGGCGAAACTATAGAACACATAACAGGAGGATGTACCGCGCTAACAGAGTCAGCATATCTCGGCAGGCGCAACTAACTTGCGAAGATGGTCCACCAACAACTATCACTCAAGTATGGCCTGTTAGCGACGGCTCCGACATACTACAAATACGAGTATACACCGGAAGCTGTACTGGAATCGGAAGTTGCAGTGACGTACTGGGATAGGCTAATTATCACCGACCGAACAGTGGACTTCGACAATCGACCAGATATTGTGCTGATCAACAAGGAACAACGAAAAGGGATCATCATAGACACCGCAGTACTTACCTACAACATTCAGAAGACTGAACGGGAGAAGATCGTGAAATACGAAAATCTATCAATAGAGCTGAAGCCTATGGAAATTGGAGAAGGTGGAGATATGCGCCCTAGTAACATCGGCAGAGGGAGTTATGATGACCAGATTCAACAAGAACATCGCGGCATTAGGACTGTCTTATAATATAGAGACATCCAAAAAAAAACGTCATCAACTCTGTCTATGAACGAGAGAGATGAAAATAGCGGTCATGTCTAAGCTTTTCTGTTATGTCAAACATTTGACAAGTGACTGACACAATTTGTAAAATAAACACTGTCTATCATATGATGTGACGATGAGGATATGTACTCATATGATGTGTATGTACTCCATGCACTGAGATGTGCGGAATTTGCGTTAACTAACGCCTAATATTTTTATCGAAATTATAAGCAGCTAACCTCGTCACGCGTTGAAAATGGAGCTGCATTGTTCTTGCAGCAGGGTCCTCAATTGTAAAAAAATCTTTGGAAGTTTTTTTTTTTTGAACTTTTTGAATTTTGGTCTGAACTAAGCAAATTTTTATAAAACCTTTAATTTGCTATATATTTATTTATAATCTAATTTATCTAAGGTCGGTATCGAAGTCAGAATATAAGTATGACATTCGCAGTACCGAGAATTTGGAGGGAACTGAGAGACCATGATCGAGACTACTATATTGGCTTATTGAATCCAGATATACGATGAAAAGGTACGAATGAGAAACCAGTTTTATATCCAGACTTTTTTTTCTTCTACGTGAATTTGGATATTATAAAACGAAATGTAAAGCAAACGAAATTTTGAAAAAAAAAAAATTTGTATTTTACCAAGATAATTTAATTATTCCAAACATAAGCCATTCAAATTAAAGGCCACTTTACAGTTCGCAATTTTCTATGTCGTCAAGAAAAATTGCAGCATTTATTGGGCGCGCGCATTTTTATTTGTAATTAGGTATTTGTTAATAAATTGTCCAAACAGATATAAATACGCGTGGCGCGCACCATTAAAATTGCTGCAATGTTTCTTGATGGCAATAAAAATTGCGAACTGTAAAGTGACCTTAAGACAATGTTTGTTTAATTTATAATTGCCCACATTGTCTTGACACTTAGCCTCAACCTTCTGATTTTAATGTAAAAGAAAATTAATGGAAAAAATTTAGAAGGGAAGTAAGAAAACATAATAATTCAAATAAAAACCTGAAAACCAGTAATTCAGGATGAATGGGGACTTCTTTGGAATATCCAAAAAATAGCACTATTAATGCCTAATCGATACAATTTAATAAGAAAAGGCTAACAAAGTGTTCAATATTTTTGAATGTCACTATTAAAGACAATGGAACAAAAACATACATACATTTTTCCAGTGGACGACTTTTATTGAAACCTCGTGTTTGAACACAAAACAACGAAGGGAGTGTTTTGAATTTTCGTTTTAGTTTTATTTTATACTTATTTATATAAAATGATGTATAAATGTAAATAGAAAGTTACTAATATATAGAGCACATTTTTAAAATATATGGATTAACTTATACAATTTCCATTCTAAATTGAAAATAGGTAGAAAAAAGCAAGGTTGTCTGTTGTTTTCTAAAATTGCTAAGCTCACTATACAATTATACTTCATACTTCAGTAAACTGTTAGTTCGTGACGTTCTTAGAAAGCTAGTTTGGAAATATTTAAAAAATACATAGATATAAATTTATTAGTTAGCATTAAAATAAAGCGTTTAAAATTGCTGGAAAAAATAATTATAAATTAAAACAACTTTATGTATATTACAATACCAAAGAAAATTTTGAAGAGCCGGCAACGCTGCTGGCCGACCAACGGCTGGGCAACGATCCATTAGATTATTGTTGTATGCTTATACATATTACATTCCTTAAATACTAATTCGGTCCACTGTGCCATAAAATTTTTACGACGTCGTTAAAATGATTTACGACATGAGGAATTCTGACTGTTTAAGACGCCAGTGACGTGTATTTCAGCTAGGTTTATTAAAACAGACAATTTTTTGAGATTGTCTGGCTAAATGAGCATTATTTACAGCAAATTATATTACAAATATTAAGAGTTTTGTATGCAGGCTAATTTTAATCTCCTATATTGATTTGAATGAAAAAAAATTATTTCACAATTTTCGAATTTATAAAAGATGTATGCACGCCCATGGAAACATAAAATTGCACCGCTTTTTTTGTTTCCCAGGCATATTTATCATTTTCAATTAAAAATAGAAGGACTTATAAGTATTTGTCATGTGTAAATGGCAGTGGTGCAGAGAGGTAGGGGGGAGGTGGCGAGGGGCCAGCCCCCCCCTCAAGTTAGCCAGCAACCAACAAAAAATCATGGTCGTTTTATGCATCTTCATACTTAATTGCATAATTTTTGGTGTTTTATACGTTTATCATTGTTTGATAGACCTTAATAAAAACACTTTTCAAGATTTTTGTTTTCACGGAATCATATCATATTGTGTATGCTACTACAAAGAAAATAAAATTTGACTGGGAGACTCGCCCCCCCCCCCCCCAAGAATGTTTTCTGGCTGCGCCACTGGTAAATGGGATAATGGCTGGATGGACGATTTTCACTGTGAGTGACTGTAAGTGGTCGTTAAAATATACCTAATCATACTTAAATCCTTACTCTGCAATGTGCAAAAAGTTTTTCCAAAATTGTTATTGCCTTATTGCCCCTGCTGTTTCTTTAAACATTACTTACAGTCTGTCACATTAAAAAAGGTATTGTCCAACCTATGGCACCTACATTAACCAACATTATAACTAATAATGTTAAATATATAATAAATAACTAAATAACTATAAATAACTATATTTAAAAAAAAATAAATAAAACAACTAAAGACTAACATTGTTTTTTTTTTGTACAAGAACAACTGTTTTATAATATCCTTGATGTACTTACCTGATAAACTGTCCAGTTGCTATTATTATTTAATATTACCTGAAAACGTTGGGGCATATTTTTCGCCAAATTTTTTGAATTTTTTTGAAAACAAACGTCATATCTTACGTACTTGTTGTGATAGCTGGATAAGTGATAACACATGTGTTCCACGAAGCTGTCGCTTCATTAATGCCCACACATTTTCTATTAGGTTGGTATCTGGATGTTTAACTGATTGCTGCAGAAGAGGCTGACAACGCATTAGCCAGGCCTCCTTCTAGGAATCCAGGCCCAAAAGGAACACTCATCAGTGAACACTACATTATTCTAGTTCAACAAGCGGTCAACATTTTCGGTTGCCCACTCCATTATACTTTTTGTGTGTTTCTGTCAAAAGTTAATAGTTTGACCGTAATACTTTTATAATGAATTTTATTTCCTTAATTTCCTTTTTAGTGTCATAGTACTGATATGTATATTTTTTTGCCAGTAACTTCCGGCCTGCATATAAGCTTAATGTGGGGTTTTTGGCAAATAACTTTAACATTGCGGAAATCTCCTTTTTTGTAAATCTCACCTTCGACCCACGTTGTGGTAAATTATAAACATTTTTAACTTCAGTATATCGTATTACCCACTCTTAACAAAGGATTCCGAACCTCTCATATATCTAGAAGCGGTTGCGACGCTCATTTTAAGTCCTTTCGGGTGTGTATATAGAAAAACTGCCTCGAAGCGCGATGAGTAAACTGCACTCATCTTGAAAATTCACTGCTATTTCGATAGACAGCGGATTACTAACAGTCCAGTAGGCAGATATTTTTATGTGTTCTTGAAACATATAGGGCTAGTTTTGACGGTTTCCTATGTATTTTTTTGCATAGAACACAATACGCGGAGTCCGTAAAGCGGAAACCGTCCGCTAATTTTTTGAATTAACAATTTGTGAAAAAAGTTTTTTTCACATTTCCGCTTATATCTCCGTTCCTTGGCATAGCATATGCATATAAGAAGTTGTAGCTTATTGAATGTCCAAAATTTTAAGCCAAACCCGAAGTCTGCAACTACTATAGTTAACTTGCAAATGACTGCTGAAGTGGAAAAAGCGCTTTTTTTTTCGCCATTTTTTTACTTCGAAAGTAGGGCGACTATGATCATGAAATTTGGAGGGACTGCTGTTTATAGGATGAAGTTACAGAAAATATTTCAGCTCGATCCGTTAATAACTTTTCGAGTAATTAACAATCGCATTCTTTTTTTGCAAGCCTTAATTAACAATGAGGCCATTTCCTTGTTTATTGTACGATATTGACCGGGTTGGGCTAGAAAAATCATAAATCTCTTCAAGTTTACGAGACTTTTGAGATTTTGAAAAATATTAATTTGGGACAGTTTTATAGCGTTTCCTACGCGACTACCTTTTTTGACGCGACGTATATATTGTTTTAGCGTTGCCGCTTCGAAATTCTCGGAGTTGTGACTATAATATCATGACGCCCATTTTTTGTTTAAAATACGCGTTTTGAAGCGTACTTTCAAGATATGATAAAAAAGCGTCAAAAGTAGCCCTATATGTTTCAAGAGCAGTTTTTGATGATTTTAGCTCTCTTTGTACTGAACTATAACTATGCTCTGACAAAGCATCTTACCTGCCTCTTTTTCGTTCGAATGACGCGGTGATTCACCGGCTATCGTACAGACTAGAATTGGCGACATTGGCGAACATATTGGCGACAAGGGCGTAGCCAGTATTTTTCTTTGGGGGGGGGGGGCGTCCAATGCAGATTAAACAAAAAAAGCAAAAAAAAGGTCATTGAAGACAACGGTAAGCGCAATCCCCCGACTATTTTGGGTTCTACTTGACTATTTGGGGGGGGGCGATCGCCCCTCCCTATGCCGCCCCCCTGGCTACGCCCTTGATTGACGACACGTTTTTATTGACAGACTGTACCTTCTTCATTAAAGTAATATGGCAAATGGCAATACACACATAATCTATTAACGCGACTTTTAAGAATATTTAGTCTTAAAGTAAAATTAAAAAAAAAAAATATTTTAAAAATATTTTTGTGTTTGAAATGTAAAAGGATCCTGTAAAAAAAGTAAAAGTCGGGGGCCCAATATAAACAATAAAAACTAATTTATTGATAAAATGACTTATTACAATGGATTCGTTTAATCAGTAAAAAGAGATTCTAAAGTTGTAGAAGGCATCAACTTAATATTATAATCATATCTTTCCACTCCTTTGTCCTAAGAATATGTATTAAGTGTGTTTCGCATAAAATTTGGCAATCATTTTATATTATATCAAAAATCTTTTTAATTTTGCTCAAAATGGTGATCGACATTGACATACATAATTTAAGTCTTAAATCTGATTATTACATATTTAAGGTGAAGCATTCGTTTCAGAACAGTAAAAAAAAAAAAAAACAAAAACAAAATATCAAAATTAATTTACATTGTAAATATAGACAAAGATAATAATATGTTTATTAATATGTATTTACATAAGTAAAAAATCGTTATCCTTACACAAATAATTAATTCATTTGATTATTTCGCATAATTTCTTGCATTCCGTCACTTATCATTTTCAGACACTGCATATCGTTGTTAAGTATATTTATTAATTGGGCTATTCCACTCTGCTCCATTTTCAAAAACTGTTTGATTTCTTCCAGGGAGTCCGCGTCTATCCTATAGTTTTGATTATTCTGCTTTTGGGTGCCTTCCATCATCTTCACGTTCGACAGAAGTTCATTAATCTGACCCTGCGAAAAAAAAATACCATTGTCCCACAAAAAAAGTATATTGCATTGTTGAAGTAAACAAACATCACATCAGTATGTAGTTACAAACAAGTACAGGGTCCGGCAGGGAGGTATACAATTTTTGAAGACCGTATCATGTGAGGTGGGGTGAATCTAATGTTTTCCCACAGTATACAAATAGATACAAATAGAAGGTATGATATCGCGCAGCCGGGCGCCATGAGTGTGATGTCAGCTTGTGCCCAGTTTGTTGAGCAAAAATTTGTTAAAATGAAATGTGTTGTATATGGCTGTAATACGAACAATTGTTCTACAAACAATATCAACAGAAAAGATTTAGATCTTTGAAGCTGTTCCATCAAAAAACCTCCCCAATAGTGACAAAAATCCGAGCAAGTCTAATCGAGAACAACGGCAGCAAAAACGGCAGGACAAGAAAATTGTGGAACAAGTTTTAAAAGCGTTAATTTGAGTAAACTTCCTTGTCTATGTTTTAATTATGTTGTAATAATTATATTATTATATATACAGGATAGCCACTATTCAACTGTATTTCATTATAAAACAATTACTTTACCTACATTACCCCTATCTTATACCGTTTTTGAGTTATTAAACGTCGATAAACTTCTTTGTTATGTAAGGGTCTTATTATAGGTTAAATTATGAACTATTATATTATTATAAATTATTAATTAAGTATCTTATTGTAGATTAAATTATTACACAAGACATTCTTCTTTTTGTTTTATGCATTATTTTGTAGATGGACTTTAATCCCCATTTAGTTTATTTTACCTTTATTGGTTTAACAAAAAAAATAAAAATTGTATTATCTCAATAAACACTTATTTTTTATTATTACTTTATACTATTTTTTTTAATTGCCGCTTTACCTAAGACATATCTCATTGAAATAAGAAAAAAACTGTTTGCTACTGGCAAAACACAAGTGCATATCTCAAATTAAACACATAATAAAGTAATTAGAATATCTATATTTAACATTAGTTAAAGTGTTGACCAATTAGTTAAAGTGTTGTTGTGTTTTAGATGGTAGGTATATTGAAAACAGAAATCTATTAAAATCAGTAATTTATGACTTATTTGAAAAATAATATTTCTTTAAATCGCTCTACTGTAAAAGTGTTGAATAGAAAAAGGTGATAGATATCAATTATTAAACACCGTAATCATATCAAATTTCTGAAAAGAGCAACACAAAAATTGTTTTTTAGCCACAATCATTTTATAAAGTAGCTTTATTTTACTTTCATTTGAACTGCCTATGTAAAGTGACGTCCACTAGTGAATTAAAGTAACAAAGTATAGAAACCAACAGTGACACGACTTTTTAAAATGCCACTCGACGTGACACAGATATATTATTTATAAATTAAATTCAGACGATACTTGCTCTAATTGTGCATAAAACGTTTTATTACATTTGTTTTACATAGTTGTTTCATCTATTCAAGAAAATTAAACTCGAATTTCATTATCGCGGGTAAACATCCTTTCATGAATGAAACACTTTCAAAAACTCTTATTCAATAAATCATTGTATATAAATTATTTCATCGTTCTAGTTCCACAGTCCATATTCATCAAAACTTATCTTCTCTCATATATATCTAAACTCATATGTAACATATCTACATGAAATAATAAATTTAATGAAAAATAGCGAAAAAAAATGTTAAACCACCACTTATAAAGGAAAATAATACGATTTCCCACGGCAAACATTGGGATCGCGGGCACAAGGTGACGTCATGCGCAAAACGGTTCTTTTTTTTCAACCGCCTTGAATACCTTCTATCGTTTTCCGAATAGATAGTATCTACTCGTTGGGAGATGCCATTTCAGTTACCATGGAGCCTTGGACTACAGCTCATCGCGTGTTTGTTTACAACACCTTCATTGAAACGGGCCCGTTCACAGGCCCACTGCACAGCGAGAGTTACTGTTTGGTGTGGCATTAGCCGAAACTTTATTATTGGCCTTTACTTTTTTCGTGAAAATGGACGCACAGTTACTGTAAACACAGATCGCTACCGAGCGATGTTACATGATTCTTTTCTGCCGCAATTGAAAAGACGATGCAGTAACCTCTATACTGTATGGTTTCAACAAGATGGAGCAACTTGCCATACATCCACAGCAGCAATGGCTTTTTTTAAGGGAACATTTCCCAAGACGTTTGATTTCGTTGCGTGGAGATGTGGAGTGGAATCCTCGGTCCCCAGACCTGTCACCTTGTGACAATTTTTTATGGGGCTATCTTAAATCTCGAATATATGTACATAAACAAATCACGTATATTTGAAGCCCTTTCAGAAACAATCACCCGAGAAATTTGAAGGGTTCCACGTGAAATGCTTCAAAGGAGTATGGACAACTTCTCGCGTCGTCTACAGGGGTACCTAGACAAAAACGGGCACCACCTTAACTGACGTAATTATTTGCACTTGATTACTTATTTCTTCTTTCCACTATGCATCGTTTAATGTCAACATTTCATCTATGTATCAAAAAATTAAAATTTAAACTTCGTTGAAAAATAAGGGTGACAATCTTTTAAAGAAATCCATACCTCCCTGCCGGACCCTGTATGAACAAAAAAAATCAGTAAAAGCTTTTCGATAGAAGACTGTAATGCAGGTTGTACATAATTTTTGTTACTAAAAGCGAAAATTAAAGCTTTTTGATAATTCAAAAATTATGATAGACCGGACCAATGATTAAATAATGGAGTACATACTGGGTTTCTTTGAATCTAAATACTCTTCATACAAAAATTAAAATTACAATCTTTTTCTTTGGGCAAAAAAATATACTATAAAAAAAATAAGAAACAAAAATATTGGTATCAATTTTACTCCACAGTTTATGGAAAACGGAACTGAACGGTTTCAATGACTGTTCTGAAGCCAAGCCACGTCGTGTGTACTGTATTTCCATTCTAAATTGAAAATAGGTAGAAAAAAGCAAGGTTGTCAGATATATTTCCTAAAATTGCTAAGCTCACTATACAAGTATACTTCATACTTCAGTAAACTGTTAGTTCGTGACGTTCTTAGAAAGCTAGTTTGGAAATATTAAAAAAAATACATAGGTATAAATTTATTAGTTAGCATTAAAATAAAGCGTTTAAAATTGCTGGAAAAAATAATTATAAATTAAAACAACTTTATGTATATTACTATACTTAAGAAAATTTTGAAGAGCCGGCAACGCCGTGCCGTGCCGGCAACTGGAATGCCGATCCAGTATACTATTGGATTGCTTTGTATCTAATGCTCCTTAAATACTTATTCGGTCCACTGTGCCATACAATTTTTACGACGTCGTTAAAATGATTTACGACTTTAGGAATTCCACTTGTTTAAGACGCCAGTGACGTGTATTTCAGCTAGGTTTATTAACACAGACAATTTTTTGAGATTGTCCGGCTAAATGAGCATTATTTACAGCAAATTATATTATAAATATTAAGAGTTTTGTATGCAGGCTAATTTTAATCTCCTATATTGATTTGAATGAAAAAAATTTCACAATTTTCGAATTTATAAAAGATACATGCACGCCCATGGAATCATAAAGTTGCACCGCTTTTTTTGTTCCCCAGGCGTATTTATCATTTTCAATTAAAAATAGACGGACTATATACATTCAAGCACTCGTGCACGCTCGATTTACCTAATCTCTCGGCGAGATCTACTCCGAGTGAGCTCGGCGAGAGTGTACAGCCGGCTTAAAATATCTCGTTACGAATGTTACAAGCGTATTCTCTAGCTTTTTGAGGCATGTTTTTGTAAAGATCCTTTTTCTTTTCCGAAATTTTTAATGTAGTCGTTTTGTTAATATTTTGTTTAACATCGATTTAACTCTGCGATAGGTTAGGAAAATAAGTATTTTACAAACATTATACAGTAGAACCCCGATTATCCGTGCGCGGGTTATCCGGGCTGCGGATTATCCGTGCCATGATTTAACAGCGATATCGTAAATTACTCGACGGAAACGAGAGACGAATTTTAACACAGACCAAAGTGACAGACTTTTATTCACTACCTAAGCTAAGCTTTTATCAGTTACCTAAAATACATATATCCGTTTTATGTAAATGCAAGTTAACCTACTTATCTAGTTTTTATTTTCCTTATTTAGTGTAAAGTTTACTTATGTAGAATTCTATTTTTTATGCAATTTTATGAGATTTTTTTTTCTGTTATCTTTTTATTATGTATACATACATATGTAAGAAATAAATGTTCGGATTATCCGTGCTTTTCAATTTTCCGTGCCTCCTCCGGTCCCGTGGAGCACGGATAATCGGGGTTCTACTGTACATTTTACAGTTAAAATTTACTTTATACCCCAGAGATTTCGACATCATGACGTCAACAAAAAAATGGTTAAAATTTACTCAAAGAGCTGAGTCGAATGATACCACTGATTGACACCGACTTTCAGTTCTTGAGATACCGGTGTTATAGTAACGTTAGACGCTAGATGGTAGCACTTAGTCTTGTGTAAAATGCGAATCTGCGTAAAACGCTTGCATAGCACGTCACACCCTAATTTACAGTTTAGCTATCTCTTATGTTTTCGTGCCATATTTTGCTTTCTGGTCATGACTATTATGACAATTTATTAGAATAGTCAAAATCTCTTATCAAAAATCAGTGATCAATTATACAGGCTCATGGGAAAATGTTGCTGTTCGTTAGACTACACCACATAGTACCTAAATAATTTCAGTCAGTGTTCATTGTTCAGCCTCAAAGACGCTATATTTGCGATTATTGTGGGGTTGAAGGCAAATGGTATGGTAGCCCCATACCATTTGCCTTCAACTCAGGGGATTCACATACATCGACCCCGAAGTATATGGAAATACTAGGTCTCATTTCTCAATTTGAAAAGAATCGTTTCCCGATTTGTAAGGTATTTTTTGAAGTTATTGATGGAATGTGACGTGATAAGGTTGAAGGAACAACGCATTCTTCAGGAATGCTTTCAAAGTCACCCCACGCATCAAGTCCTGCTTACAACCCCTCAGCGCGGTCAAGTTTTTATGGTGGTGGGTTGGAGATGGAAAATCACATTTGGCGCTCAATCGGCCGTTCACAGTGGGTCCCGTCAAATTCAAGAGCCTTCAAGTCATGCCATGACATGAATTCGAGACAAATAGACATCCCACGCAGCCTTCTACAGGGGCGGAACCAGTGGGGGCGGGTGGAGGGTCGGAGTAAGTGTGGTTTGGAGGGTTTCTTGGGTTGTCAAAGGCTGAAAGCGAGTTGTGACATTCCACACCAATTTATTCGGCAGCATTAAGATCAATTGTTTCGCCCAACAGGGGTCAAACCACGCAAAACCCTGCGTAATTGCAAAGGGGTGGCTTAGGGGATCTGGAAATGGGTTGAGGAAATGGGACAGCGACCAAATACACAAAACTTATTAAGGAGGCCTTAATGTGTGCCAAGATGGAGTTTTTACCCGACAGCGTCTTTCTTAGTCCATCCAGTCCATCCAGATTCAAACCAAACCTACAGGCTACCGAAAATTAAAAACCGAAAGTCTCTAACTCGAATAGAACGCTAATCTAAAAAGTGTTACGCTATTTTTGACGAGCAGTTTAGTCAAAACTGTGTCAATGTGAGATGTCAAATATTAGTTAGTTTATGGAAACATGCGTAAAAAGGCAATTAAGAACGTCTTATGTTCTCAACCGATGATGGTATAAATTATATTTTAAAATGCAGGTCCACTTTTCTGGCGACAACTCTGTAGGTATGTTGTTCTCTCGAAATGAAACAATCGCTAGTCGATTAATTTTCATTTAATAGCAACCACCGATATTAGCAAATTTACGATTGAAATAACCTGTTTAAATATTTAACTGCCTTGCAGTAATGTTTTGCATTCTTAATTGCCTTTAACAAAGTACGCCCACTTTGTTTATTACTCCACAATCCAGTTAAATCACAACAGTTTCAGGTTTGCATTGCTGCAATAAAGAAATCCAAAATAGCTACCATATTATTTTCTTTAAAAACGATTGTATATTACAATAAAGCGAATAGTGAAGAAACTGGTAAGTGCATTATTTTCTGACATATTAAAAATACGCTTATGCGAATACGGAAACATTTATGTTTGTATGTAATTTAAGTTTGAATAATCACTCACAGTCATTTTTATCTTTTGTTTGCTACACAGTGTCCGCGAAAAGAGTCATGCACAATGTGGGATTTTTTTATCTATTTTCATCAAATACTATATGTGGCATTCATTTATGCATCTTTGCGATAGCCACAAAATACCAAAATTTTTTAAAACAAAAATATTACAGAGAAAAATTATTTGTGTTCATGTTAAAATGAAATACGCAGCAAAAATTAAAACGTTTGTTTTTTCGTTTATTTAAAAATATCAGTAAATTTTTGTTTTCAAGTTTTTGCATATGAATTGTGTTCATGATCTACAGGTTGTCCTCTAATTAATGGTACATATCAAAACCACATATTTCTTAATGACGTCAAAATATTAGTAATTAACCAAACATATCTTAGTCCAAAAGTTGATAATAACCAAGATACAGGGTGTCAAAGTTGAAATTTGGTTTCCCTTTTTTTTTCAATAAATTCTGAATAAATAGGAGTAATGGCACGAAATTAGAGATCGGGGGTTTTGAGGCGAGAAAGACACATTCGTTCATACATTTGACGTCACTAATATAGGGCGCCACCTATAACACATCGAGCTTGTTTCAAAGGACACAACTATTTTGCGGTTCACTGTATAGGTTTGACCATTAAAGACATCGATTCTTCTACATTTTTTACGTAAAAAAGGTCCACTTTGTTGGAGTCGCTAGGAGTAACCGTTTTCGAGATATTTACATTTATACGTGTATTATACTTAATTACATACAATACAATTTCCTACGTGTATTATACTTAATCTTGATTCAGAGATCTTAAATAGTTTTTTAAAGTAGGCCTTGCCTGAAACAAAATTAGAATAAAAACGAAACAAGAGAGTTTAAAGCAGAGAATAACGTGAAAGTTTGACTTTGACAGTAAACAAATTTGTTTCGTTTTTATTCTAATTTTGTTTCAGGCAAGGCCTACTTTAAAAAACTATTTAAGATCTCTGAATCAAGATTAAATATAATACACGTAGGAAATTTCAAATGCAAATATCTCGAAAACGGTTAATCCTAGCGACTCCAACAAAGTGGACCCTTTTTACGTAGAAAATGTAGAAGAATCGACTTAATAGTCAAAGTCTTTAATAGTCAAAGCGATACAGTGAACCGCAAAATAGTTGTGTCCTCTCAAACAAGCTCGATGTGCTATAGGTGGCGCCATCTATATGGTGTGACGTCAAATGTATGAACGAATTTGACTTTCTCGCCTCAAAAAAAACCCCGAATCTCTAATTTCGTAACCATTATTCCTATTTATTCAGAATTTATTGAAAAAAAAAAGGAAAACCAAATTTCAACTTTGACACACTGTATATTGGTTATTATCAACTTTTGGACTAAGGTATGTTTGGTTAATTACTGATATTTTGACATAAGAAATATGTGGTTTTGATATGTACCATTAATTAGAGGACACCCTGTATATTTTTAATGGTATTAAAATAAAATATTGCTTTATTTTTAGGGGAAAAAAACGCATTTTTTAAATAGTCATATCTGAGGAAAATTTGTAGGAATATCTTGGACTAGTTTTAAATTTTTGCTATCAACTATTTAACTGCTTATCGGTGAAAAGCTAAAAATATAACCCACCAGTTATAATGTCAAATCTATTTTGTGACAAAGGCAACAGGTATTGTTAAATATATAATATATGCCACATTCCATAAAAATTGTTTGAAAACCGGGGTATTTAGATATTTTATTTTATTTTTAGATCTAATATTCCATAAATATGTTTGTTTCCTATAATTTACCCAATTTACTCCAATATACATACATAGAATATTTCGCAGTAATAATTTTGAATTTCAAGAATAGGGCAAGATTTTTACAGATTTCTAATAATTTTCTAAATGATTTTGTTGATTGTTTTTTAAAAATAAATCAGCATTTTATTTTAATAGCATAAAAATATACTTCATGACTACAACCGATGTCTTAAAAGTCGAAATTTTTTAATCAAACCTTGTACAATAAAAATAGCTTTCCTTCTGGCCGATAGGATGCGCACTAAATAAAACTTTAAATTGTTTCCAGAGCTCATTTCCGTTGTATGTAGCTACAACAGTGAATGCTTCAAAAAGTACAGTCTGGTAAATAATTATTTGTTTGTGGGCATCTTTATGTGCACATAATGTTGCAATATCCTTCTTGCATGTTTTGAACATCGTAAAATTAATTCATATTTTGAACTTGTGTAGTACTCGTATATCAAAATATATCAAATTCATATGACTCTACCTAATCCTAGTATATTACAATTTTTGCCTTATTCCGAACGGGCTTCTCATATCCAGAACTAACAAACAATCCCATTGATAATATACACAAGGATATACTTAATACTCTCAACAATGCGTACTTTTAATAGTAATGTCTTAATCTATGAAGTCTTAAATATTTAAATGAGAATTTTATAAGAACAGGTAAACTAGGATTAGTAGATTATACAGGTCACATTTTCTTTTTATAGGTAATTTAAGTGAATAAATCTTTAAAAGTAACCAATTAATTTAGTAGCTACCATAATAAATAGGAAGTAGATAAATTACACCTTGATTGGTTGAAATACTGCTGTCGCTGACTATACATATCGCTGATAACACCTGGATAATATATCTCGGGTATGGACGTTCTAGATCGTACTACGTTCATTGTGCGCAATTCGCGGGCAAAGCTATTCTGGGTGTATTCTAATTACCATTTACCACGAATACAAACAATTCATCAATACATTTTTCTGTTTAAAAAAATAATGATATTCTGTGGTGACGGAAAATATTAAATAACATATTAGGAATTTCTAAATTAAAAAAAAAAAAGGAGAAAAAATATTTTTTTTTTTTTTGGGGGTAGGGGGGGTTGGGTTTTTGGGGGCCCGGGGGGGGGGGAAAAAAATTTAAAAAACCCCGAAACGAGGAAAAAAAAAAAATACCCCCCGGAAAGGAAGGGTTCCGGGGTTTTAGGACTTTTTGGGGGGACCGGAGGCGTTATTGGTTGTGAAATTTCGTAAGCAGAAATAAATTTTTCGAAAAAAAAAGAAGGATTTTTTATTTCAAGCATGCGCAATTAGAACTTACTCATTTAGAGTTTACATATATTTATGATAGAGTGTTGTTGTAATAACGGTGTTTTGTCAACATTACGCATACAAAATTTAAAATACCAGACTATGTATTATGAAAATATTTTCCATTCCTGATGAAAGTGACGAAAGTGATTCAGAAGAAAAAATTTTAAGTTAATATGTAATTTCAAAGATATTCAAACATAAGTCAGGAAAGCAATTTGTTCCAGCTAATTCTTGTTTTAAACAAGGTCGATACATAATTCAACTGGCGTATGCGCACTGAATACAGTTTGTAACATGTTCGGAATGCGTTGCTGGAAGAAACCTAATATTTGTATTGCCAACAACTAAGCACATTGTAAGAGGTGATATGCACTGTTGCCAGAATGGTTCGAAGTGAATTAAGATCCGTTAAAAGTATACTCAGAGTTGTTCTTTATTTTTTGGTTTTTGTTTCAAAAACTTACACGTAAAATAAAATGAAAATAATTCGTTGTAAGCAATATCTGAGCACATACATAAGTATTAAAATAAATAAAAAACGGACCAATGTAATGACTAGGGTCCGGAAATGTGTCCGGCAACGCAGGGCTCAGCACTATACAACTCTATGATAATGAAAGTATAATCCGTACTTTTTAAGCGCCTTGTACATTATATACGTAGTATTTCCTTCCCATGCTACGTTCGGCATTGACCCCTTCCCTAACATCTCTAGAGCCGGCATAATGCCGCGTATGCCCAGTAGTACGGTATCCCCATTCCAGTCGGCGCGGGAACGCGGAAGAATCTTATAGAGTTTTACACGCGGGCACGCAAACATTCTAAAGCCTAGTAATGACTGTTTTATATATACCAATTTATTGCACAATCAATTGTAGAATTTATTTTTCAATAAATTGTCCAGTTTTAGCTATTTTTACCTAACACTTCGCAATATTTGTAATAACTGTTTTACACACCAATTTTTCTCACAATAAACTGTACAAGTCAACCTTCAATTTATTGGAATACGGGTAAAACAGAAATTACGCCCAATTTCCACAATAAGTCCACAATAAATTGTAGAATTTAGAACTTGCTCTAATTTCTTGGTCAATTTTAGGGATATTTAGTAACTTTTTACATTTACTTCATTGTGCCAACCTCATAATGAGATAAGCGATTTCTCTTAGGGACAAACCTATGACAACTCTCAGGTTTTAGTCATTGAGAGTTGGCAGTGTTGAAATTGGCCAATAAATTGTTACAAATATTGCAAAGACAATTTATTGTGCAATAAATTCTACAATTTATTGTGCAATAAATTGGTATGTATAAAACAGTCTTAACAATTTATTGACCAATTTCAAAGTTGCCAACTCAAAACAGTCTTCGTCAGAGAATTCTTGGTGTACTCGATGCAAATTTTCCTTTTGATAAAGTACTCCAAGAATACAACTAAAATGACAAGGTTGGTACATGAAAATAAATGTAAAAAGTTACTAAATATTCCTAAAATTTGCCAAGAAATTAGAGCATGTTCTAATTCTACAATTTATTGTGGACAATAAATTGGGCGCAATTTCTGTTTTACACATATTCCAATAAATTGAAGGTTAACTTGTACAATTTATTATGAGAAAAATTGGTGTGTGTAAAACAGTCACAAATGACATTATGTATTATGCGTATTACCATTTTAGACACTATGGTACCGGCTATTTCCTTGCTTCCCTTCTCCCCACTAGTGCCGGCGGGCGGGCGCCCATATTTGACGTTGGCCAGTAAACAAAAATAACAATTTATGAATGAGTTGCAGTCTATATTTTTTTGCCGTCTAGGGATACAACCAATAGCATTCTTGATTAAACTGCTGAGGTCGCTAACGAAGACAATTTGGAAAAAAAATAAATGACAAAACGTTTCCTATATGGTGCAGACTTTTTGGAGAACACTGTATACTCTCAAGGAAAAAAAGATTCTGCGTGAGTCAGACACCTATTAAAAATGAGAGATAACAATGCCATTACTAACACCAGTCTTCTGGCGCGACGGCTACATTTGTAATGTTTTTTAAACCTTTTCGTTTTCATTTTATTTATCTTTTGATATGTTTGTTAAGAAAAACTGCGTATCGAATGTTATGTGTTTATCCATATTTTTCCATAACTACGGTAATTTTTCCTCATTAAGATAGAAAAGGTGATACAGCACTATTATCAAGGTAATACTTTTTGTTCATTTACGTTGCTAAGAACCAACGGTGTCTCACTCGATTAAATAAAATCAAAATATTTCTCCGCTTTCCAAGGAACCCAAAAAAAAAACCCCCCTCGTAAATAGGCCAAAACTACACACGTCTAAGACCAACAGATGGCGTATATACTTGACACTGACACTCGAGGGGGGAAGGAAGGGCTGGGGCCCCATAATGTAATTTTGATAAGTCTCCTCGTCCAAACCCTTAGTAGTTGCTTGCGTTGTGGGATCCTGGGGGGAGGCCCAACCTAAATTTATAGGCCAACCAAAAATAAAATAAAACACACAAGTAGTCTAAAAGACTACTCGTGTGTGGCAAACACTTTCACAAAGTCAGCAGATATTGAGCAGAGGATTTTGTATCGCCAAACAAGAAGGAAAATGTATTGTCAATATTTTTAGGGAGTATGCATGTTCTATTTATTATTATCTTTGTCTAATAATGTTTTTTACATATTTTATGCATCTTCAATTTATCTCGAACACCTTAAAAGATTAAAACCTTAAAACATGTTGTCTTTTCTGTCTTTTATGTATACCTAAGAATTGGTGATATCTCGAGGATATTCTAGACGATAACTACTTGTTTATTAAGCGAGAATAACTGAGATTATATCAAATCTTAGGTATGAAAAACGAACTTTTTAATGAGGATGTGGGATTATCATTTGAATTTGCCGCCATTGATATTAGTACCGATGTCAACGATAGATGGCGCAATACGTTTTGTCTTTAATAGAGGGAGTTGATGTTCTAGAGTAGGTTGTTCTATGCCTTCTGATGCTGATAAAAAGTCTTATGGTACCATTCTCCGGAAGTGAAGTATTTACGAGTTTTCAGCAGTTAAATAATGCATTCCAAATAAAGAAGGAATTCCAAATCTTGTGATCGAGGTCAAGAACATTTCTTGAAGATCATGAATTTGCTTAGATCATATTTTTGTACAAAGTTTCGACATCAGCAATCGATAAGGAAAATCATGAATCATATGAATAAGAATGAAGTGACAAGTGAAGTCAGATTGAATTTGTAGAGCAATAACTGAAAGTTAATATGTTACTTGTTAGGGAAAAGTAATTAAATACTTTTCAATTTCGACGAAATAATTTTTCAATATATCTTGTCCTAAAAAGTTTTTAAATTAGAAAGTGACCTTAAATTCATAACCTTTAAGGTCCGGTACTTTTTGCAACTGGTTATTTATATGGTTAAGTAATCACTGGTCAAGTAATCATTTCTTTAATCATAGAAGGTAACTAGAAGTTAACCGAATGTGTGTACTTTTACAAAATATAACGGCGCGATTAGCTAAGGGAACGTACCCATACTACGTGACCCGTTCAGGGGGGGAGGGGGGGTCATCAAAATACCACGCTTGGTCACAGGGGTGGGGGAGGGGGCTTAGATTTTCGTCGCGTAGTCAGTATCCTCTAGGGAAATCTCGCGCTTTCCCAAAACTTTCTGTTTGCAAAAAATGATATAACCACATTTATGAATTACTACGTGAAAACTAGAGGGGGGGGGTGTCTTGGCATATACTATGGGTGGTTACCGAGGGGGGGGTAAAAAATTGTAAAAATGGGTCACATAGTATGGGTACGTTCCCTAACCATCTATTAATAAATGTGAGGTGGTTGAGGGAGGTTGTATTTTATGCATTTAGCATGAAGATGGCTGCAATTATTTGGCAATTTACTTGGCGATTTTAACCTCAAAAATGTGTGTTAAATATCATTGCCTGAATGGATTTGAAAGCGGTTTTATACATTTTATCTATTGGGGCGAAGAAAATTTCAAGATAATCAAAACTCTACTCAAACTATAAATCTAACTAGAGGGAATCACATGTCATTTTCTATACGATAATTACAGATACAGTTATATAAGCTTTTTTTGTTAAACAGAAAACTGAAAAACAGAAATGAGGAATTTTTATTTCATTCAATTCAATTAACTCATTTAATTAAGTGACATATATGTAGCTTTTTGAAACTCGATCTTTTCGATTCTTTTGTAGCAACCCTGTAGTATAGCTATGATAAACGCAAGAAAACTAGACTCACCTTGAACTGTTTGGGTACGTTTAACTGGGCGTGCATCATTTCAAATCTTCCGCGTAACAGCTCTTCTTCCGGTTGAATTGCAATTCCCACTTTTCTTGTACTCTCTTGTTTTACGAGTACCTGGAATTACAATGGTGACGTTATAATTCTATACCGTGCAAAATTGTTATATTATTACCCTTAAAATTCTGTGCTGCAACTCCAGATATTTCTGCTTCAGTTCCGAGATTTGGGCAATAGAGGCTGAATGCTTCGTTTTAAGATCCATCATCTCTTTGTTGACTTTCTCTAAAAACGCCTGATGAAGTCCGGTCTGGTATTCCTGGTGAAGCATCCGGGATCTCAGATCAGAAAATCCGTTTATTGGCACCGGAATGTACTTTTTAGGATTCGGGTTATCTTGCATAGCGGCTTGCCACATCTGCAAGTCATTACCTAGAAAACAACATTAACATTAATAGATGTTTTGTCGAACTTAAGTTGTTATACCGGGTAAGGTAATTCTCGACAGTGGCTCATCCCCGTATTTTTTTTTTTGTGTTTAGAGGTAACATAATGTAATCTTAGAACTGGGTATGAAACATATATCTGGATTTATTTATTGACATGGTCTTCATTTGTTATTCACTTATTCACGGTTAAGAGCGGAAATGGCCCCTACTTTTAAATTTTTAATGGCACGTAATGTTTATTTTCACATTTAGAGTACCTAGAGTTTATTAAGATATTTCAGTTCAAGAGTCCAGTAGACGTAGAAAAAATAATGTACCTTGTTTTTGTTGAATATTTTAAATGTTTAAATATGGCGAAGAGGCGTATGTTTTTCATGTTTTTTTTTTTTTATTTTTTCAAATGGGAACACATTCATCTCAGGGGCTCATAGGATTATTTAAACAGTGTTTTTTATTACAAACACTTTTATGTCATACACTCCATAATATCTACATAAACATTTTCAAGAAAAAAACGCAATCAAACATCAAATACCTAGAAGTATATACAGGGTATTTCACCTAAGGCGGATTCATCTATAACTGTTATTAGAAATTTAACAAAAAAAGTGCTTTGGGTGGTAGATGTCTGGAATAATTGTGCATATGAGGAAAATATTTTCAATTATATAGGGTGCTCCGTTTATTCTGCACGCCACCTAACATTGTTATTTTAAATGGAACACCCTGTATATTTTTACATTTTTTGATTTCAGCTCATTTAATGAGGCCGAATAGCATTTAAACCATACAAGATAGAAACCTGCGGTTTGGACGATTAGATTTAGCACAAATTACCCTACCTTTTTACTATGGGCAAAATGGATACGTTTTTCAGAGCCGGAAATATCGGACCCTACATTTGACAATTTTAAAACGTGAATACTATTTTTTTTTCAAATGGCATGACCCATATTAAATAGTGCCGTTGGATGCGAAATTAAATGCCCTTTCTACTGATATCGGGTTATCAATACTTATCTCCAACAGTTTTCCAAGAATATTCGATTCTTTCTAAATTCTTTCTATAAGCCAAACTAAACGTCACTTTAGAGTTGACTAGCTTTGACTTGTTATTTTACTGTGAAAACGTGTTAAAGTGTATCATAATATTTGTGTATCAATGTCGCTGACGCAGGAAGAAGTGGTTGATATGGTTTTTGTTGTTGGTGCTTGCCACCGAAATCCGTTATTGGCATCAAGAGTTTATGCACAACGGTATCCGGACATTCTTTTCAAATCGAATCCACATGTGTATTAACCAAAACGGAGAATATTTTGAGCAGTCGTTGTAAATCAACAGGCTAAGTTTATGTAGCCTTTTCTTGATTGTGTTCCCTGTCTTTGTTTGAATTTCGTTTCACTTGTGTTCTATTTTAGTTGTTGTTAGTGGTTTAGTTTTGTTTGATAAACCACTTTTTAAACATCATTTTGAGCAGTTGTTGTCATTCAGTAGGCTAAGTTTATGTCGTTTTTTCTTGATTGTGGTTTCGTTCCATTTGCGTTCTATTAGTTGTTTTTAGTGGTTTATTTTTGTTTGCTAAACCACTTTTTAAACATGCCAGTAAGTATTATTACTGCCAGTCCCAAGCCTGACAAAATGTGAGGGTAAAGTGATTTTGCAACGCCTATGTGACGCTGTAGACATCCGATTTTTGCAAACTTCAGAAAGAATCGAATATTCTTGGAAAACTGTTGGAGATAAGTATTGATAACCCGATATCAGTAGAAAGGATATTTCGCATTCAACGGCACTATTTAATATGGGTCATGCCATTTGAAAAAAAAAATAGTATTCACGTTTTAAAATTGTCAAATTAGGGTCTGATATTTCCGGCTCTGAATAACGTATCCATTTTGCCTATAGTGAAAAATATAGGGTAATTTGTGCTAAATCGTCCAAACCGCAGGTTTCTATCTTTTATGGTTTAAATGCTATTGGGCCTCATTCAAAGAGCTGAAATCGTCATTTTTTTTCAAAGAGAATATCTCAAAAACTATAAGAGATAGGTATAGGGAACCCTTAACAAAGTCGACCTAGAATTAAACGAGGAATCAAAAAATGTAAAAAAAGTACAGGGTATTCCATTTAAAATAACAAAGTTAGGTGGCGTGTAGAATAAACGGAGCACCCTATATAATTGAAAATATTTTCCTCATATGCACAATTATTCCAGACAACTACCACCCAAAGCACTTTTTTGTTAAATTTCTAATAACAGAGTTATGGATGAATCCGCCTTAGGTGGAACACCCTTATTATATATTGCGGATTTATACATTTGTCGACGTCTTCCGCATCCCAGTTTCCATTGATGCCTCTCCTGAGTGTCAGCCTCTTAGAGACCTCTGGTAAACATTGTGACCTCTATGTTTTTGTTTTCTGTAACTTGTGGTCTTCTCCGCTTTCTTCTTTGGTTTGGAGTTCACATCCATAATCTTCTTGACTATCTGTACTCTGGATCCAGTATATATGTATGTTCAAACCACCTCAACTGCTTAACTTCTATTAACGTCTAATTTCTTCATTTAGGACTACATATTGAGCTTTGTGAGACCACTTCTTCTCTGGTATTCCATTTATGTTGCTTTTAATCCTTGTTTATTTTTTTCGGTCATACCATTTTCGCTCATTCCATGTTTCTGAACCATACAGGACAAGAGATTCCACCATGCTCTTATATGTTAGTCTTTTCACTCGTTTTGACAGTGTTTGATCCCAGATGACAGGATGTAATCTTTTTATTGCTACTCTTCTTTAGAACCTTGTCCACAATAAATGAAATTACTGTTCCAACGTCTTTATATTTTTTGTTATCTTATGTTTCCTGTATCCATCTTGAGACATCTGCCTTGACCTCCTACTACTATACGAGTATATTCGGTTTTATTTGCAAACTTGATTTTTTCTACACTGCATTAAAAATTTCTTATGATTTTGAGTATTTGCTAGTTTTCTAAGAATACTGGCCCACTTTTTCATGCAAACCCCATTCAGAGTATTCTTCCTGTGACTTTCGCGGCATATACCTTATACCTGGAAATATTAACACAAAATGAGGCTTGATTTTAATGCACTAACAACAGGTGGCTTTAAAAAAATCCTGAAAAAGCGTAAATACACCTGTCAATTACAATACAAAATCAAAATGTTTTATTTCCACTTACTTCGGTTTGATAAAATAATGTCAGCCAGGATGGTCACTGATCTGGATATTTTTTTATGCAAACTAAAGCCGCTTCGGAAAAAATGGTTAATTGATTCTTTATAAATAAAGGCATGCCAATTTTTTCATTTCTGCTACAACTGCATTTTCTTTTTAATTGAATACATGGAAAAAAACGACGGATATAAAGCAATTGTCATTATGTATTAAAATTCACAAAACGGGTTCATTAAAATTCACAAAAAATTCACAAAACAGGTTTACTTATGGTGAGTATCAACACTGTTTTTGTTTTCAAAGTCGGTGTATTAAAATCAAGCCTTATTTTGGGTTAATTTTGCCCGATAGTTGATGTTTGATTACTATTTTCTTGAGAATTAAATAGGTGTAGAAGTGTGTCATATCAAACTGATGTTAATGAAGAGCTCTGATTCACACATCTTATGAGCCATTGTGTTATAAAAAAAAAATTAGAAAACATGAAAACATTCATTTGTTTTCACAATATTTAAACTATTAATACAATGAAAACTGTCAACAAGATAAATAAAGTTTGGAAGTCATTTCTAGTTAAACGGGAATTGATTAAAAAAATGGCGACTATGTCAGTAAATGCAGTGCAGTTTCCAATTCTAAAATTTGATAATTTTATTTCTGAAACAAAAAAAGTTATGGGGGTGAGCCACTTGAGAATCGCCCAGTGTACCGGTACTTAACTACCTGGCGGTGGTTGTTTTAAGTATTCTTCCAGTTCGGCTTTACTTGGAGTAACAAACGGTGTTATGGAAGTAATGCCAACGTTAGTAAGTTGCTGTTTCTGAGTCGGCTGATTTAGAAAGGCTGATAAATCAGAAGCAGGGATTTTTCTGCTACTTCCCGTTACACTTTTTTCTGATACGCTTATTTTTATTTCGGTTTGATTGTCAGATATCGCCTTCATTTGATTAATCTCTACGACCAGATTTGGTTTATTCCCCAAAATGCCGGCGATGCCGTTTTTGAGAGCATCCTGCTGATTTCTAAAAAAGATCATGTCTTGTACACTTAAGGTCGAAGATATAAAAAGACGAATACGAGTATACATATGTACATAGTGGTTTACAGACTTACAGCGCACTGTACATACTATAATGATATGACTGTGTATATGTTTTACACACACCAATTTTTCTCACAATAAATTGTACAAGTTGACCTTCAATTTATTGGAATAAGTGTAAAACAGAAATTGCGCCCAATTTATTGTCCACAATAAATTGTAGAATTAGAACTTCTTAGCTCTAATTTCTTGGCCAATTTTAGGGATATTTAGTAACTTTTTACATTTATTTCGTTGTACCAACGTAAAAATGAGACAAGCGGTTTCTCTTAGGAACAAACCTATGATATTTGATATGATAACTCTTAGGTTTTAGTCATTGAGAGTTGGCAGTGTTTAAATTGGCCAATAAATTGTTACAAATATATTGCAGTGTAATCAGTTACTAAAATTGGACAATTTATTGGAAAATAAATTCTACAATTTATTGTGCGATAAATTGGTATGTGTAAAACAGTCTATAGAATGGAGCAACCTAGGCAACACCGAATGACCATTATAAAACATACCGACGAAGTTACAGGGTAAAATATGAGTTTTCGTCATTTATTGTAGGAGTTGACTCATTTTCGGTACACGTTATATCCTGTTAAATATATTTGATCGAAAAATTAACAAAAAAGCAGACTTTGCAACTCATTCATAAATTGCTGTTTGTTAACTTGCCAACATCGAATATGGGTGCGGCGTCAAGTGGGGAATAAAAAAATGGTCGCGAATGACGAAAATTGCAATTCGCCATCTCGATTCAATGAGAAGTCGGAAACGACGCTGTCAAACGTTATGACTCCATTCTTGAGTGTCTGAGTGTCTCCATTATTTAAATATATGTACTACTTACTTAAGTTACTCTTTGCAATTTTTTTATTTATTTTGATATGTTCAGGATTATTAGTGATATCTACAGTGACATCAGGTACATCTCGTCTTATTTCGTTTATTTTTGGACACACGAAAAAACATGAAGAACAGTTAATATGTTTTTTTAAATATACTTTTTTGTAACATGCCGTCAAAAAAAACAAATGCGTTTTCGAGATATGACCTAAATATGATTTATTTTAAATAAAATATTTAAGGGGGGGATATAAAATTAGAATGACCAAAAAATCGTTATTTTTTTGCATAAAAACTTAGCAAATTTCCCGTAGAATACGCTCCTAAAACACCCATTTTAAAATTCGAAGCCCTTCTGTTCGTTTTAGTCGTTTTTCGAAGACCCCTTTTTCGCACGCAGCATGTATATTGAGGCAGTCGAATAAGGGGACCCTTATAATAAATAATAAATAATAATAATACTCACCCTATAATTACTCCGAAGAGTAACCCCTTAGGTCCTCTCAGGGACCTGTGCGGGAAGGAGTGGCTATTATTATTATTTGCCATGGCGCACTGGGAGCGACTTAATATTATTTCGGTAACGCATTTGCTTTACAGTTCTGAGGAAACCCAGAAAACCTGAGTATATTATACAGTTTGTGTAAAGCCGACATCGGTCAGTTGTGAAAAAGGACAAATGATACACTTCTCGTTCTAACAACAAGCATAGGTGGTGAGAGGGCCGGTCTTATTCCATCACTACCTTCGATGCGTGTGCGGTTGCTTCTTATCTGTTGTCTCACTTCTGTTTGTCCTTTTTCATAACTGGCCGATGTCGGCTTTACTCACACGGTATATGTATTGTACTTGGGTAAAATACATACGTATATAAGTAATAAATAAGTACGATTTTTCACGTTAAAAACTTTAAACGCGTTTTTCTCAAAACAGCACTTTTTGAGTTGAAAATTATTGTTAAAACTGTGGAAAAGAAAAACGATTTTTTCGAAACGCACCGAATTTCGAAATTTATTTTTTAATCGTTTTTTTTTAATTCCGTAAGGCAATGACAAGGGTTCCGTAGGCTCCACCGTGCAACCGCCAAGTATTTTTTAAGCTATAAGGACCCATGAATAATCCCACAAAGTTTCAACTTATTTGAATAAAAACTTCTAGTTAAAAATGATTCTTGAAAAATGCGTTTCTTTTTGCGTCTAATTGTATATCTCCCCTTAAATAAACGTATTTTTCAAGTTTGTTTTATTTTATTTTTATGAAACTAACTATGAAACATAACAATTACGACTTAACTAACTTAATCATTCGTCCATAAACTGTGACTCTCCACTTTTTCATTCCGGGGTCAGAAATATAGTATTTCAGTTTGAAAAAAAGGTCATATACGAATGTAAGATTCCATCTTTCTTTTCCCTCCCTTTCTCTTTCAATTTCCGGTGTTAAAAATATGGGTTATCATTTGAAACAACAAAGTTGACCTTCGATCCCAAGGTCAAAGTCAACGAAACACCTCATCTGAGAATTTTCTATTTAACATTTTTTTTTTAAAAAAAAAAAGGTTCCCTAGCGAGTTATTTGGGTATTCATACTTTTGGTAGACCCGGTATAATTAATAACCCTGTGCTTATGTACTCCGACTGTACTGTATATTGCGTATAACGAGGCGAGTTATCTGATTTTTCTTTGAAATAACGAGGTTTTTGAAACCAAAACAAAAAAAAAGACTACCACAACCGATTATATTTTTCCATGGATTTTTGGTTCATCCGGGCAACAGTACATACAGATCACCACTTACAATTAGATGTGCTCGATTGTTGGAATCAGAAATATTATAAACAAACTGGTTAATTTGTTTACAATATTTACAAATATTACAATAAGAAATATATGTATTTTATATTTCTTCGTCGTCTGTGGTTTCATATTATGATAAATCCAAAATGTTCAGGACCGTACTATACAAATTCTCATTTGTATAGTACGTTCTTTTGTACGTTCATTTGTATAGTACGTACAAATTCTCATTTGTATCGTTTTTTTGGAAAAGTTCACCCAGAATATAAGTTTCGTTTAATTACACAGGTTTACAAAAAAAAAAAAAAGTTGTCTGAATCTGGGGTCAGACCATACGTTTCTTGTGTACTTTTCTTTATGTAATATATTTAATTAGGACGTAAACATTATGGTCATTATTTAAATTGCAATACCTGGGCGAAAAAAAAAAGATGTTTGAGCAAACTCAACGGCATTTTAAAGAGGAAGATTTGTACTTTAAGATCCCACACATGGTTTTCCGAAAAAAAAAAAACGTTTTTTCGTCCATAAACCGTGTTTTTTGCACTTTTTAGGTTAGGATATCTCGATATCCTGACGTGATAAAGCCGAACTAAAAATAGATTAGAATTCAGCGTCGAAAAATACATAAGATACGTATGGTCTGACCCCAGATTCAGGCAACTTTTTTTTGTAAACCTGTGTTATCACACATCAGTTAAAAAGTAGACTAAGAATAAAAGCCACGCTCTTGAATTTTTTGTCACGTCTACAACACTTGCTATAAGTACTAGACTGCAATAAAATATGCGGAATTACAGGTCAGGACGTCAATTTGCATTATTTAATTACGTAAATCAAACGTCCCTAAACAGTATTTTGCTACGCGTGTTAAGAACGACTGAACACAGACGTCCCGGGAGTCCAGCTCCCCCACTCTTCACTTTTGCCGCAGCGGAATATGGGATAGCCAAATGGCAAATTATATAGGCCGCCGCACGTACGTTGGAGGTGTGAAGTTGAAGGTGTTTATCGTTTATTCGGTTTTAGTTCTTTCGCTGTTGTGATCGTCGCGGTACGGAACCAATAAATAGCCATATTAAGCAAAACGGCTTTCTTATTAATTATGTCGCGGATTCCGTTCGCATATAAATTGCAAAATATAATCAAAAACTTTGAGGACTTTAAAACAGATGGAATATTGTTACGTTGTCTACCGTGTAATAGGCGATATGCTTTTAAAGACGAGTGGGTGCAAAAAGACATATTAATTCGAAAAAACATCAAGATAATGTACGGGGTGAAGTCAATACTGACGAGTTCTTATATGACTTGTGTTCTATGTTGTGTACGTGTGGATTGTCGTGGAGACTAGTAGATAATGCGTGTTTTAGAAATTTTTGTTCAAAATACATGCCAGATTGGCCTTTGCCTAGTAGCCAGACATTGCGCACTCAGTACCTCCCCAAAGTTTATAATAATGTGATGGACAGTATTAGAGAAGACGTACGCAATCAATATATTTGGGTCATACATGTACATATTACATTTCTTGGCCTAAACAATATTATTTACGTTACAAATACTTTTCAGGATCAAAAATATAAAAACACTAAAGTGTTCAAAAGATAAAGTAAACTATAACATTAATGTTTTAAATATTACATACCGCACATATTGTGAATTATTATTTATTATTAGTAATGGTATTAAACAAATCATTTATAATCATTTTTATGGCAAAAAATATTATTGTTGTTATTTACCTATTTAGCAAATTTATTATCCCCTAAACCTACATTATCTGCTACGCAAGCCTGAAGAGAATGTGGTGCTTTGGACTTTTAAATTGTAGCCGACTTTTAAATTGTGGTTATAGGGTAATATTATACTTTATTATTTAAAAACTTACCTCAACTTAATCACTGTTTTGAAATTTAGTTCTTACTGTATCTTGTGAAACATTAAAATAATCATAATTCTGAGGAATATTCATTATTATTTAGGTATGTTCAAAACGCCAATGCTCTAAACGAAAACAGTTAGAAAACCACAGAACAGAACGCTAATAGAAAACGAGCTTCCGAAATCGCAAATATGTGCGTTAACACGCGCTTAGTGTAAATCGTCTTCGGGCATCTCCGCCTTTCCCGCTTGTTGCCATACCATACTCTTGATACGAATATGCTTCCAGGACTGTGTTGTGAAAATTTTACATCAAAGAAAATTTTAATGTTTGGTCAAAAATATTCATCCAGTCCATTTTTTTAGTTTCACATAGCAAGATAATCAAAAGGCAGCGACAACAGCAGCACCTTAATTTCGTCTTTTTTGTCTTGAGTCCTCAAATTATGTACATAACAGTACTTAATTTTTTCTTAAAGTTTTAGTTAGTTTTTTCAATATTATAATCGTATGAAAAAAACCAGCTAAATCGGAATGTGATTAATTAATTGCTGGCTTTTTAATTGCTTCATGCAGTGGCGGTGTGCTATAAGGTGCGCTGGTGCGCGCGCACTACCAACAATTTAGCATTAATAATTTTATTTAGTAATTAATGGATGCATTCTTAATTTATCGCCTTGCCGCATCCCTAGCGTTAATACCATCTGAATATTATTTGGCCGCAGCGTTACGAATCCACTAGACGCTAGGTCTATATCTCCAACGCCACTGGTTTCCGATCGCGGCGCGGGAGTCGACACGCGCAATACGAAAAAAGCGGCACGACGATCATGCTTCCGTGCAATACGAAAAAGCGAACGCGTATTGTTACTGCTTGCCCCTCCACAATTAGGACGCGTAGTGGGCGAATCTTATAGATATGATGTGCGGAGTTTAAGAGCGCACGAGAGTTATCGATCGGTTAGTTTGTGAATTGTTTTCGTACATTGCGATTGCTGTTTTATCGCTCACGTTTTATAAATATAAACTCGGTTACAATCTAGTTTGGAATAATGAATTATATTCAAAACTTATTAAAAACTCCATTCTCTAACTTGAGTTTGGAGGAAAAAGTGCAAATTAAAACTCTAGGTAGCCCACTCCACAAATTAATTTAAAATTAGCCGTGAAAGGAAAAAGTAAACAATTTGTAAGAACATTTAATAATGACTTATTTAAAAAACATTTGTGGTTAAATGGTTCTATTTAAAACGAATAAAGACATTTTTGCGCAACACCATGTGCCAGGAAAGACTGTCGGCTTTGGCTATGCTCTCCATTGAAAAAAGACTATTACAAATATCGAAAATTTTAACAACAAAGTAAACACAATGTAAAAATCGCAGAATTGAGCTCATTTACAAAGAAAATTAGGTAAGTTTTCAAATCAATAGGTTAATAAGAATAACCTTAATATGAGATAAATATTTATCTCATATTAGAGATATTCTTTTATTCCTATGATTATCGTTATTTTTATGTATGGTGCACCCCCAATCTTAGGATCACGCACCGCCACTGGCTTCATGGATTTTAGAAAATAACCTACGAGGGGTGAACTTTTCTGAATAAACCCATGACTTTCATGAATTTCCTGGAAACGCCTTAGAAATTTGGAATTTTCACAATTTGAAACCTATAACATTTGATTAGAAATATTTCCGGTTTCCCTCTAGAAAAGAAATTGTTGTGAAAACTACGAAATAAATTGAAATAAATCAAATTAAGTAAATAAAATGGAGATTTACTAATAAAATGTTTTAAATTATATTTTGTGCATAAAATTCTAATTAGCGCATTTTCAGCATGGGACCCACATCATATTTTAGAGGGTGTTTACTAGACCTAACTAAAAGGCTGTAATAGTAAAAAAACTTCAAACGACTTGACGAATAATGTTAAAAAAACGTCTGCCTCACCAGAGTATCTTGGAAACTGATTGCAAAATATTTGCGATTTTTTTTCTCATAATCACCAAGTAAATACAAACAATGTTTATACTTCGATATCTGTAAACGTTATGGTAATTTGAAATGTTATTTCACCTTAGCATTTCGTATTTGAAATTTTACAATAGCTCATCTGTAAGCAAAAAGAAAATTTTGTAAAAAACACAAGAATAAAGTTTTTATAATTATTGAAACTTGGTAATTATGAACAAATATATATATTTCGCAAATATATTGTAAGCCGCTTTAAGATCTGCTGTTGAGGCAGATGTTTTTTTATTATTTTTTTTTTCGCAAGTTTCATTCGAGAGTTTTTAATATTATAACCTTCTACTCAGGTCTAGTAATCACCCCCCAAAATATGATGTGGGTCATACGCGTCCTTACGAAAATACGAAAATTACAAATTTCACCACCCGCCACTGTTCTCTACTCCACTGGAAAATATTGTCTACTGTTTTCATTGACACTGTAGTTTACCAAAGAGAAAATTACGAGTGTGTAGTCTTAAAAAAAGTGTCTTTAGTAACGAAGTACCTACCGTAATTCTGTCAGTTTTTTGTTAAAAAATCAGTTTCACAATGCCGTCCGAATTATCCTGTTCCGGTATGACGTTGTAGCCCATCGCTTTGAAACGATAGAACGGATTCTGGGGCGTATACTCCACGGCAGGCTGACTAGAATTGTAGTAGCCCTTCCCCGTGCCCCAACACGCCTGCAGCATATTCCACTTCTTAAGAATGTCATCTCGTTCATCGTTGAATACGTTTATCGCGTATACGGATGCCACCACCTGTTGATTCTTATTAACCGGTGCTGAAAACAAATCTTGTAATTCGTCGACTGGAAAATTTTACTAGGGACTATTAAAAGCATTTTAACGTTAAGTAGGTAATGGTGTCATTACAAGGAAGTCCTTTTAACGGCATTTTGTGTCTTATAGGTTAGGTTTGACATTTTGGAGCAAAATCGGAGACCTCGAGGAACCCTCGAGGAAGCGTGTCGGTTTGTGTTCAAACCAGAGCCTGTTGTTACCGAGAACATTAGTTGCACATTAAATCATCTTTATTATTTGAGGTTGTTTCCATAATTTTAATATTCAGGTTGTTGTGTTTGCAATGAAGTCAACTAAATAAATTATACTAATTGAAAACTAAAATATAAAAGAAAACAAACTTACCACCACAAAGCTGTCGCCTGCCCGTGGAGAAAACCAGCAAGATAGGAAGGACAGGGAAGGAAGGAATCTCGCTGATTATTCCTGCTTCCACGACCAAAATTACTATAAGTATAACTATACCAAGAATGCACTTAGACCACCCTTCAATGTCACTATAAATATATTGAAACCTTCTACGAGAAAATTTCTACAAGAATTGTACCTTTCTATTAATGTGTTTTCTTATTAATATATGTTTTTCCTAACAAAAAATTATATGTATGTAGAACACTATTAGCGACATCTATCAGGCAGTAGACAAAACAATAAAATTAGTATGAAAAGAACAGAGAGGCGTAAACACAGGTTATGACATTATATGCATATCTACGATATTATTCTCCAAAAGTGGTTAGGTAGTGAGGAACTGAATATTTAAGACGTTATTACGACAGCATATTCAGTAAAATTAACTGAATACTCTAAGTGAATATTCAGTCGAGACAACGCGTCTCTTGAGAGCCTTTTGACATTCTATTTTTACCCCTGATCACGAGTATAACTCATTTCAGTATTTTTTGGTTGAGTATAATGTAGTTGACAGGATATAATATATCTGTCGGAACAGAAATTGTCAGGATATCTTATATTTGTAGGAATTGATATAAAGTAAACCACATTATACAGTATAATGTTCAACATCCAACCGCACAGTATAATGTAATGTAATGTAACAGCAAACTGTTGTTGATTACAATAATACTTATACAATGTCTGCTTTGGCATATGCACACCTAAATTTGGTTTTGGTGGGAACGTTAGCTATCGCTTTCATGTGAATAGGTTATTCTGCGACTATACAAGTACTATGTCAATATACTTATAAGCAGATCACGGATATTAATAATAGATGCGTACTTTACCAGGGACAGCACAAGCATACTACTATCAGCAACGCTATGAAATGATAAAGAGGTCTTAAATGTGATGGTGACTTGTAGCTCAATTAATCGGGAAAGGAACAATATTCATAAGACACAGAACTTCCATACACGCTATAACGTGTCCGTACTGCCACTACAGTTTCCATAAATGAACGATAACATGGATTAAATTAGTATATGTCCTTTTTAGGCGCCGGCCATCCGCCTTGATGTAGTCTGCCGCATCCGTCAGTAGCATCCATATATTGTGTTTATTTACTTCAAAGTTACCCTGTCCATAGTTACTGTAGACTGCTAGTCATACACTGACTAATTGTTTCGGCATTTGTGCTTTCCAACTCACTTGAAACTATCAAATGTTCTTCAATGACTTTTGCCTCATCCAGTCCCCCAACCACTACGTTAGCTATGTTCTGTCCTTTAACATTCGTCATTTCGTCAATAGTAAGCCATATAGGTTTATCGTACAATTCCGAGACGACTGTTTATGTTCCGAGATTGTTTATGTTTTCACACAGTGATATTATAATCGTCTAAGAGTTGTTTCTGCAGACAGGCTAACTCCGCCGTACTTTCCACTTACAGCGATCTGTACAAATTGTCTGAACGCGGGGAGATTTAATTTGGCGAATGGAATTCATTCATTGAACATGAACTTCATTGCGCATGGCGTCACGTTGGAATCAGAACAGGGTTGTACTGTTCATTCTTCGTTAATTGTAATGAACATTTTGACTTATTAAGGGTTATTCGAAGTGATACTTTTTGTTTTTGAGTTTATAGTTTTATCTGGTGTTTACTAGTTTATTTGAATGTATTAGTGGAAAAGGAGAATATAATTAAAGACGTCGTGTTACACAATTGACTAAGATGCCAGGTTGTGCAAAACCATACTGCTAAAAAAAATAAATGTCAGTGTTCATATTCTTTCTTTCATTAAAACATTTACTTTAATGTTATCTCAGTTATAAACCATAATGCTAATTTAAAAAAAAAAATTTCACTGTGTTCTTATTCATTTTCTTATTAAAACATTTACTTCAATGTTTTCTCAGTTATAAACCATAATATATTTATTACTTATACCTGTAAGATAGGTAGTTAAATGTTTCATTTTTTAATAAATCAATTCAATAAATAGTTTTTTTTTCACTAAGGCCCCTTGCACAATTAACATAAACGTAAAATTAACCACAACCACAAAGATGGCGTGTATGAAAATAATGCTTTTATCCACAACTAATTAAATTAACATTAGCATTAAGATGACCTTCAACGTCAATAATCGTAAACATAAAGATGAAATTATTAACACGTTAACACGCTTTTATATTAGCTTCACCTGTATGTATGCATGTAACGGAATCTTTCAGCGTAATTTTTACCAATTTCCAGAAGTCTGATCAGCTTGAAAATTTGCACAGGGGTCAAGAATTTTTGAAACGATAAATTTTAATTAAAAAAATTTTAAAAATACAGAATTCCAAATTTAAAATTTATAATTTTGAAAAAAAGTTGAAATATAAATGTTTTAAAAAAATTGACATTTTAAAATTAAAAAAAAAATTCGAAATACAAAATTTTGGATTATAGAATCATATAATAAAATAAAAATTCAAAACTTAGAAATAAATAAAAATGATCAATTAAAAAAAAATTCAAATAAAAATTTTCGGAAAAAATTTTCAATTCAAAAATTTGAAAATTTAACAATTTTGGAAAAAAAATTTAATTCAAAGAAATTTTAATTTAAAAATTTTGGCAAGAATTTTGAGTGAAAATTTTGAAGTTTTGAATATCTAAAATTTCGTAAATTAATAAATTAGAAAGTACAAAATTAAAAAATTTTATAATTCGGAAAAAGATTTTGATACAAGAACTTTGAGAATTTTTTTTTATATAATTACTTTTGTTATCGTTTTGAGACTAAAAATTAAGAAAATAAATTATAGTTTAAAAAAAACTAAAAAAAAAACGCTTTAATGTCAAACCGAACTAAAAAGAAAATAATTTTTAAGTATCAAGAGCTTGTGTTACAGCAATAGAAAATTCCAACAATCAATTACGACTAATTAATTTGGAATAAGATTAAAATAAAAATTAAATCATTAATAAAATAATTCAATTATAGTAAAAAAAGCGTGGGGTACTTGATAGTAAATGTTACAATTATTTCAGTAGGAACTGTTTATAATATTAAAGTCATTGTGAAAATATAATAAATTGCACCCCACGCTTTTTTTACTATAATTGAATTATTTTATTAATAATTTAATTTTTATTTTAATCTTATTCCAAATTAATTAGTTGTAATTGATTGTTGGAATTTTCTATTGCTGTAACACAAGCTCTTGATACTTAAAAATTATTTTCTACTTTTTAGTTCGGTTTGCCATTAAAGCGTGTTTTTTTTTTGGTTTTTTTAAACTATAATTTATTTTATCTTTACGTTTAAAATTACGTTTTGCTAGTCATACCAACCTCTTGTCTGCACTGTCGTGAAATGTGAGTTAAGGGTTACCCTAAAGACAGTAGTAATTAACTCTAATTAATACTAAATTACTACAATATTAGTTAACAATTCGATGTCCATAATTTCTTCTAATTCCAGTACCGTTTCTGTTTTTTTCACACAAACTGTTTAATTTGGTGAAATTGGCTAAACTGAATCCTTTGCGCGGGAGTTTTAAAATACACACGATTCAAACGCAATTTGTTGTGGACAAAACATTAAGTCCTGTTGCACAATTGAGCTAACCACAACCATAACCATAAGCATAACTGTAATTTTTATGTTTGGCCCACAACCAATCTGCGTAAAATCGTGTGTATTTTAAAACTCCCGCATAGAGGATTCAGTTTAGCCAATTTCACTAAATAAAACATTTTGTGTGAAAAATCAGAAACGACACTGGAATTAGAAGAAATGATGGACATGGAATTGTTAACTAATATTGTAGTAATTTAGTATTAATTAGTGTTAGTTACTCTAAGTTAGGGTTACCCTAAATACCAGTAGTATTTAGGGTAACCCTTAACCCACATTTCACGAGAGTGCAGACACAAGGTTGGTATAACTGGTAAAACGTAATTTTAAACGTAAAGATAAAATAATTTCATCTTTATGTTTACGGTTACTGACGATTGAGGGTCATTCTTAATGCTAATGTTAATTGAATTAGTTGTAGACAAGAACATTATTTTCAGATACGCCATCTTTGTGGTTGTGGTTAATTTTATGCTTATGTTAATTGTGCAACGGGCCTAAAATCAGTTATGCTTATGGTTATGGTTGTGGTTAGCCCAATTGTGCAACGGGACTAATAAACAAACCATTTACTTATTGAAGTAAAATTTCGATCAAAACTGTCTTGTTTGTTTTTCATTCAATCAACGTAACATAATTTAATAATCAGCATAATTTTCAGTTGTTCCGTCAAACAAAAAATGTGTGGTTTCATTAATATTTCGAAACTTTTATTTAATTTTAAGAATAATACCTAAGTATGTTTACAAAAAAATAGTTTGGTAAATGTATCATTATAGCAAAATATTACTGCAATAGATTCATTTCAAATAGTTTCATATACAAAACGAAAAATATCAAAAACTTTAAATGGACTCATACCATCGCGCTATTTTTTTTTGCCACAAAATTCTGAATTTCATTTTCCATTATATACAGAAAATGTATACCAGTTTTTTATTCATAATTTTTACTTTATAAAGATTACAATATTTAAAAAAAATATATAAACTTAAAATAGAAAATTTAAAACAAAGTAGTTATTTTAAATTTACTAACTGCACGTAAAGAATAACAGCTGCTTTCATTTGTGCTAAACATACGTGAACATGAATAATTGCATTGGCTATTTTTTGAAATGGGTTACGTTAATTGGTTGAAACTGAATCGTGTTTACAATGTTCAACACGAACGAAAGCAGCTTATGTGTGGCCGAATTCCGATTCCAACACGACGTCTCGTAGTGTGAGAGAGATAGCGCTAAACATGCGCAATAGCATACCGTTATGCGTGTATCGTGATTGAACTTCGATTGTACCGTGTACGTATACTGTAAACGGCAGCCTAATGCGTACATAGGTGGGTATTAAATACATATTAAATGATACATTTTTATGTCACATTTAGGCGAATTTACTACTAGCGTCTAGCCAGCATCAGGTCACGGGCGATCCGAACAATCAAACCGAAAAAGAAAAACGCGCATGCTTCTAGACAATTTTACTGCTAATAAAATAAAACTGTAAATCCTGTAATCAATTTTCATTAAATAATAAGACAATTTTTGTCTGTATTTCCTTAAAAACTAAATTTTAATATCAAAAAAAGAATCAGGCTAAGTTAGTAAGGTGATGGCTTTAAACCTTTCATATCGAAGTTTTGTGACTTACTGACTTCAAGTTTGCCGCCTTCACCGCGTTATACAGGTATTTCTCATTGGACAGGATCACCCGTGACCTGGTACCGGCTAGACGCTAGTCGTTTGTTGTCGTACTTGTCGTTTGGTTAATTTATATATTTTATATTAGTATGCGACTAGTTGTTCGAAGGAGATGTGCTGACGTATGTGTTTTAGCTTACACACATACGTAAAATCATTGGCAAAGGACAATATTGATTGATGATACGCACTTTTCTAATCAGGCACTAGACCAGAAAAAAATATATAATGGTATTTCAAATTTTAACTCAAACAGCCCTACCGACAAACCGGATGCCTTTCATACGCCTGCGCTAGCGATTGGATTGCGATTGGTTCTCACCTCATATTTACATCTACTGAACAAATAAGTTAAATTATCAATTGCCCTTCATTCGGCTATGTACGCATTAGGGTGCCGCTTACTGTATAGGATAAGACAGTGTACATCTTTATACGAAAAAGCGTTTCTGCGCATAAGCTCCTCCTCTAAAGCCCCACCTGTGCCAAGTCGTACATCTGGATACCGTGGCGTGACACATTCCCTACCGCGTTGCCTTCCACATAGAATTTCTTTTAGCCGGTAATATTTGCTACACTAAAGTCAACATCGTTAAGACCGGACCTGAAATATATTAATAACATCCGGGATCTACTTATAAGCACTCTTGTTCCAAAATATCAGTTATTCTTTCTATTTACTTTTAGAATTAGGCTACCAATACTTAACAGAATGCAGTGAACTTTGTACAAACTATTATATATGTATTAATTACTAATCAGCTAGTCTCAGCTGAATTACTTGCACGTCGTATTCAGGTATAATGACCCGATCAAGCGGGCAACGTAAGCAATTAACTAACAAACAATAGCTGAATGGATAGTAAGATAGAACCAAAGCGAGCAAAGTCATGTGACTCGGACACAAAATGCGAAATAAAAGTAACGTAGAAAACGGGAATATATAGGCAATTACAGGGATTTATGCAGTTCACTATGAGTAGTACCATCAATATATATTTTGTGCACTGTTCAACATGTTTCACAAACCCAAATCCACAACCCCTAAGAAATAAAAAAAAAACTAGTGGTCAAAGGTAATGTAACAGTTAAAGAATTTTACATACCCACTTGATCAAATTATATTTAGACAGAAAATTTATCATCTCTATATATGTACAGAGTGTCCCTAAATAGAGTTAATGATAGATGGAAAAAAAACATTTTGCAATCAAAATTTGTTCCTGAGACAGTTATTCTTGCCATATTTCTGTTTACGAAAATACAATGGTCATGTTGGAAGCAGAAAATTCATTTTCAGAGTAGGTAATAGGACCCTGTATCTGAAACTAACCCCTTGCTCTTATTTTTAGCAGTTATTATTGCAACGAAAATAAAAATCCAGACTATTCAAATTCGAAATGTATGATTTAATAACGAGTTGTGAACTATAAATCCTCTTCAAAACCCTGGAAGTCCCTTTCACATCTTCAAATATAAATTGTACTGTCTCTACGGCATGATCAATGATGTCTCATTTTGTTAATTTTAGTGGAAGTATAGGTGAATTATCATATTGTTACGAACGCTGGGCCAGTCCGCCCCTGCCTGCTTCGATGATCCAGCCCACTGAACGTCGATGACGTACGCGGGCAGCGCCCGCGTCGAAAGATCACGGCTTTTGCCCGATGGTTCGGGAATCGGCCCGGAAGCTGATAGATATGTCCGCAAGGAGATATAACGCGGGGTTCGACGCGGGACAGTTCAGTTCCTATTTGAATTATGTAAGCAGCGCGCTCTCCGTACAACGCTCTAATATAAATTGTATAAAAATAAATTAGTGTAAATAAATAATGTTAGTTTAAAAGTGCGAGTTTAATTTTTCACACCTCACGAACCCGAAATAGATAAAACGTTACAATATCAATAAAAAAAGTATAACAAATGTAGTAAACTTACCTGAATTTTATTATCAGAATATAGTGTACCTACGTATAAGAAACCTAAAGACATACCTGCAGTCTAACCACAGTCAGTTCCGTGAAAGAAAAAACATGTCTATTTTTTATCGGAATAATCCACATAACAGGATGTTTACGGACTTCCAGACAAAAAACTATTTCAATAATTTTAAGTTAAAATATAGATGTTTCTCGATTTTTTGAGCTCCAGTACGTGTGCCAGTAGGTACACTGGTACACAGGATCATTTCTTGGTATCATAATTGTTAAAAATGTCAATCTTTAATGTCAGTATCAGCTAATAAATAATATCACTTATATAGTGATATTACATGCAAGAAAGCGAACTGTGTTTGGATGAATAATTATGAATAAAAATTAAATATTTGAAAATCATTTTGATTAGCATATGGATGGTTTCTTTGTGTTTGATTATTGTTAAATAACTTATGTTTTCAACATTAAAAATATGAATAATTTTAAAAATTTATATATTTTAAAAGATATTGGTTGGTGTATAAATATGAAATTACAAAAAAAAGAACAGGAAAAATTGGTAGTAAATGTAAAGATGTCTTTTAATGGGAGGATTTTTTTTTTAAAAATAAATAAAAAGTTGCAGTGTAGATGTTGGTACACAAATGTAAATTATTATAAATGTTACAAATAGCACTTGTATTCAGCGCTACAGTATTTATAACCCTTTTTGGTAGAATTCGCTTTCTAGGCGATTTTAAAAGTTCATTGTTTTTTGTGAAATAGAATTAACCGTAGAAAATTCGTTTAAAGCTGCTGCTACACGCTAAAATTAATAGGACTGTAGTTTTAATTAATATTTTTATTTTATATTTATCTCATTCTTTTTCAAAATAGCGTATCAAAGATGCTACTAACTCTTGACACCAGCTGTTTAACTGTCTGGCATTTCGCGAACAGAAGTCTAACAACTATAACACTTTCATTGTTGCGACAATAACTGTTTTTCGATGCAAGATAAAAATTTGAAGCTCAAAAGAGATACAAACCACTGTTATAGGCCAGTCAATAGAGCTTTTTGACATGACACGATTGATACCTGAAATCCGACTACGGGATACTTTTAGATTCAGTCCTTAGATGAAAACGTATATGATTTGGACTAGAAAATAGTTGCACTTCTTTTTAATAACAAATTCGTGAAAAAAAATTGAGTTTTTTCAGTTTTTTGCTTATAGAAGAAGAGCTATTGAAGCAATCACATTGCATCCAACAGGACAGTTGTGGAGAATTCAAACACCTTTAAAATAAAAAAAAAAATCAAGTCAATCAGTGCATTTTTCGCTGAGAAAACTCGGAAAAACAGCAAAAAAATGACCTTTTCTTAATAAATTGCCACTGCTTCCCTCGCTCCCCCGCCCCCACTACCTCGCTCGGCTCTCAGCGCGCCGCCGAACATTTTGCGCGGTGTTCAGAGGAGTTTTACACCAATTTAATGGCATTTAAATGAAACAAAGTAAATGGACGAATTGTAGTTTACATTCTGTAGTTTCTGAATCCGTCGAGAAAATGTTATATAAGCTATCGCTCGACGTGTTATGGAATATTCAAAATACGATGTAAAAAACTTTGTTTGACTATTGTGCAAAAACTATTCATCCGACATAATCCAGTTTTTGCGCACTCATTCTTCGTGATATTACCTACATTTTCCCACAAGATTGACTCTTCTAATGCAAAAATTCTAGAATTACGAATTTATTAAGAAAAGGTCATTTTTGCGTTTTTTTCGAGTTTTCTCAGCGAGAAATGCACCGATAGACTTGATTTTTATTCGTTTGAAAGGTTTTTGAATTCTCTACAACTTTCCTCTTGGATGCGATCTGATTGTTTCAATAGCTTTTCTTCTATGAGCAAAAAACTGAAAAAACTCATTTTTTTTCACTAATTTGTTATCAAAAAAAAAGTGCAACTATTTTCTAGTCCAAATCATATACATTTTCATCTAAGGACTGAACTTAAAAGTATCCCGTAGTCGGATTTCAGGTATCAATCGTGTCATAAACTGGCCCCTTTTGGAGCTCTATTGACTGGTGTATTAATGCCAATGTAAGGTTCAGATAATTTAAAACTGTCAACAAATGTCAAGAAATACAACACGGCAACACGAATCTGCTGCCAACTGTATAACAACAATCAATATCAAGCGCGAATTTCAAAATTCAATAAAACATTCCATTATTTTTTATTTCAATATAATTAAGTGGTGGTATCACTGCACATATTTAATAGCGTCATCGGTGATGGCGGCACTTCACTTGGCGTAGCGTATTCGTATATTTATTGTATTTGCCCAAAAACAGCGATGTGTAGAGAAGCTATTCGCTATATTTGCTGTATTTGTACAAATAACGCGAATAGCGCTAACAGCAAATACGCGTTTCCGTCCACTTGTCGGTTTTCAATCACACATCAAAGAAGTTAAATAAGGCGAATATTTGCGGTAACCGTCCACACTTGGTTCTACCAGCGCCGTGTTCGTCATGGTCTTTTAGTAACTTTGTACTTATGTAGATTTAACATGTATTGGTAATAAGAAGTATTCAGGTAATAAGCTGCTGTCGCTCTCAACACGTCCGTCACTGTATTCACTGGTTCCGAATAATCAAACATATTTGGCATATTTGAGTATTTTGATATATGTGTGGATGGCATGTTTGGAATATTTGCGAATACATCAAATATTTGAACAAATACAGCGATACTCAAACACAAACACGTTACGCCAAGTGAAGGGCCACCATGACATGCATCGGTTTTTATTTTGTACAAAGTATATGTAGGCATTCTGTACAATCTATAATAATAAGGGGTCAGTGAAGCTTTACAAATTTTAAACCTTAAAAAACACAGCAGAACAAAACCTTAAAACGCAAAAAACGGTAATAGAAAATACTGTGACAGAAATATGAAAATGGTAACAGAAAATATTCTGCAACAAAAATAATTAATTAACCACACAAAAGGTCATCACTTTTTTAACTGTTACATCAGCTTGTTAATTATTATGACATCATCAACCACTTATCGTAAAATCTGTCTACTCTTAACAGTCGTCGAAAGCAAACTAACCTGTTGGTGCTGTAACTCCAGGTTTAGCACCAAGGAAACCGCCAAAACCAGTAGTTCCAATGCCAGTTCCAGTTCCGAACCCGCCAAACCCAGTAGCGGTAGTACCGAATCCACCAAACCCTGTAGTAGTAGCAGTGTTGGTACCAAAACCGGTACCAAACAATGATGGGGCTGTGGTAGTAGTGGTTCCGAACAGGCTACCGCCAAAAGGCGTCGTGCCTATACCGGTACCACCGAATAGACCAGTCCCCGTGGTACTGGCAGCTGGTTGACCGAATAGGGATGGGGTAGATGTTGTGGCACCAAAAAGATTAGGTGTCGTTGTTGCGGTACTACCTACAAAGACCATTATTATTGTCATTGTCACAATTAGATTATCCTGTGATGAAGAAATGATTTACACTCAACATTTTTTGTCGTCTTTGGTAGTAAAATTTAATAATGATTTAGTAAGCAAAAGGTCATAATTTAGGTCAAACCTAAAGACCAAACCTAAAATTTCAGTTTTACCGAAAGGAACGTTGTAATTTGTTTTCAAGATGAAATTACCAAGAAATAATACCAAACTTATGTAAAACTAATAAGTCAGTACTACATCAGTGAAATGAGTAAAAAGTAGGCGATACATGTGATAAATGTATAAGAAAGTTTTTTATTATTTGATTTAACGACAGATCTATTTACTTAATACAAAAGTCATTATTTTAATTTTTTAGTGTTAATGCTCGTATCCATTATACGAATATGAAAAATATACAGGATAAGTTTTTAGTACGTATTTGGTCGATAGAAGTGTTATCTCATAAAAAAAATGCTCTAATGGAATATATGAGGTTATTTGCCGTTTTTTAACACTTTTTTAAAATATTGCCGAATCTACAGGGTGGTCCTATACTACTGAGCGTCGACTAACTTCGTAATATTACCATAAATGGAACAAGCATGACAGATATTAGGTTCTGAAAAACTCGTTATAACTTTATTTGGGTAATAGGCTTCCATTTCATTTTTGGCAGGGCGTAAACATATAAGACGATCCATATTCTGTAATTAAAATAAATTCGAAAATGCTATATCATGTGTTCAATTTGTTGTCAATTTCAAATCGAGATTTGAACTTTAAAATTTAAGTACCCACTACCTATTAATTTTTTTTAACCCAAGAAGACTTGAATAACAAGTTTAATAAGTTTTTTATTTTTTACTCAGCTATTTCGATTTGAAATTGGTAAAATGCAACATAATAAATTAAATCATATAGGGTAGAACATTCTCGCATTTATTTTAATTATATATTATGGAACACCTTCTGTTCTTACGTCGCCTTTGTGTCAAAAAGAAAATGGAGGCCTACTACCCAAAAAAAGTTACAATTTTTATAACACGCTAAATATTTCCAAACCAGCTGAGTTTAGGTATAGGTTATGGTACATGTTTTCGAAAATTGTGTGCCCTTTCCAAAATTGTAGGAATATCTAAGGGGTTCCGTTTAAAATAAGGTTAGTCGACGCCCAGCAGTATATGAACACCCTGTAGATTTACCGATATTTTAAAAAGGTGTCAAAAAGGGTTGCAAAAATCTTACATATTCTTAGCATTTTTCATGAAACAACGAATCTATAGACCAAAACTCGCTAAAATTCACCATGGATACTGGATATAATTTGAATGTAAATAATTTGAATTTATTTCCGACTAGTGCATTTTGGCCTAAAATGTAGGTACTGTTTAAAGCGGTCCTTCATCAACCAAACGGTATATTCAAATTACAAAATGTTGCTATCAAAAACAATGAAGAACTTCGGGCGTGATCTAATTTCTTCTTCACCTGGTACTGAAAGACATTACCAAATAGACCGGTTGCCTGAGTGGTACCCGTAGATCCAAACAGACCGGTCCCAGTCGCCGGTGAAGAAAACAAACTGGGCGCCGAAGTGGAAGGGGTGCCGAACAAACTCGGCTTGGAGGTCGTGCTTCCGAACAAGCCGGTGGACTGCTGCGCTGGGGCACCGAATCCCGTGCCGAAGGTTGGAGCTGCGGACGAGGCGGGGGCACCAAACGTGGAACCAAACGTTGGCGCAGCAGAGGAGGCCGTAGCACCGAAGGCCGTGCCGAAAGTGGGCGCCGTCGCTGCGGATGCGGGAGTACCGAAGGTGGCGCCGAAGGGTGGAGCCTGCTGTTGGCTCGTCGCACCGAACGTCGAACCGAAACCGAACCCTGTGGACGCCGTCGTCGCTGGCGTGGCGCCAAATGCTGTTCCAAATCCTGTAGCTGAAAAAATAATACAGTGGTATAACAGTGATAACTAGGGTCCGGAATGTGTGCTACAATGCAGAGTCGACATTATAGAACTCTATGATAATTAAAATATAAACCGTATTTTTTAAGCGCCTTGTAAATTATGTACGGGTGTATTTCTTGCCCGTGCGTACGTACGCCACCAACCGTGTCTGATAACAACCGCTGGGACTCGCTCGTGGCGCGTTCGGGAAAGACTATATACAATTTATCCATATAGCGTAGTGAGCATTCCGTTGTCGAAATATAGTATTTTAAGTTAGCTCTATGCGAGCGGTCTCATCGGCGGCAGGTTCGAGAAAAGGGTATATGCAATTTATCCATATAGCGCGCATTCCGTCGTCGATTACTACGAAATGTGAAGGTAGACTTCAGACACAAATCAGAGCAAACTGGTTTCACCTCAATGGCTTTCACGGTGTGGAGGCTCGGTTCTCATTGAAATAGGGAGGGTACAAAATCACCAATAAATGCGAATCTCCCCCACCACATAATCACTGACCCGTCGTCTGAGTGGGATGTGCTTGATAGGTGTGGCAATCACATCTGTCTTATCCTATCCTTCAGTTAGGTTTTACATCCTTCCCTTTTTCTTGGCTGGTTAATAATTTCACACCCACCCTGTCTACATTACACACACTTACTTGTAACATAAATTTAAATCACATATAAATTTAACATACACGTTTTCACCTTTCATATCTTTCGTTTGTGGCCTGTGCTATTTAAATGTAGATGGCTACTAACATAACATTTTTTTTACAATGTACACATATCACCTCGCCACCATTACATCGTAAATTTGGTTATTCACAAATAAAGGTTCTAGCGGGATCAGCATGATAATACGATTGAAGGGTGGCCCTGTGGAATAGAATAGCATTTCACAAAGTTTCAAACATTTAAGTTACATTCTAATCCTCTTTTACTACCATTAATCCAAAAAATATGTGTCATTTTATTTTCGATATAGTATCTGTCATTAATTTTTTGGTCCCATCATTTGTAATCACCCTGTATATGTATATTCGAGAGGGACGGCTAAAATTACCTGCGGGCACAACATCCGACTCCTGGTAGACGCCCCTGAAAGTGAAATGAGCATCTAATACTCTACACAGGTCGACAAATTTAAACTTTTGTGAAATAACATTGACAAAAATAGGTGTAGGTATATGAAGTATTTTGTCGTCCTAAATCCGAAAATGATAAGCTTATTACAGTAGCACGTACAGTTTTTTTGTTACTGGAGGCAGGTGATGGAAAAAAAATGTATCAAATTTAAGCAAAAATATATAGATATTACAGAGGATTATGCGAATAAAAATATATTACATGAGATAGCATATACAACAATACAACGACAGCAACTTTCACGTTTTCCTCTTGTGTTGTAGCATCATCTCTTTTTAGAAACTAGCAGTAGTCGCCTTACATTGATGGGCACAGCGACCTTGGTATCTTGTTTCCATCACCCTGATGGCCTGGTGGAACCTTTCTCCTTGTTCGTCGCTTACTGCGCCCAAATTTTCCGGAAAAAAAATCCAAATGTGAGTGCAAAAAATGCATTTTTAAAGACATGCGACACCCTAGTATTTCATAGGCATTCAAGAGATCATCTATGAGGTTTTTATAGTTTTCATCTTTCCTGTTACCCAGAAATCCTCTCCCTACACTTACAAAACACTTCCAAGCTGCCAATTCATTTTCATTTAATTTTTCTTGAAAATGCACATCATTTAGAAGCTTCCTTTTTTGAGGTCGAATAAATATGCCTTCTTTTAGTTTTGCATCACTTAATTGTGGAAATATTTCTTTTAGGTATTTGAAACCATCACCTTCTTTGTCCATGGCTTTTACAAAGTTTTTCATTAATCCAAGCTTAATATGTAGAGGCGGAAGAAGCACGTTTTGTGGCTTAACAAGGCATATTTTATGTTTGAAGTACCAGGTTCAAAAGAATTTCTTGGAGGACAATATTTCTTATTGTTATGTTCTTTTGTTGCCCTACTATCCCATAGACACAAAAAACAGCAATACTTTGTAAAATCACCTTGCAATCCTAGCAATTTACCTATCACTTTTAAATCTCCACAAATTTCCCACTGATACTGTTCATATTTAACGCGATTTAGTATGGTTCCTAAGTTGTCATAGGTTTCTTTAATTGTAACTGAATGAGCTATCGGAATAGATGGTTTCTTGTTTCCATTATGAAGCAAGACTGATTTTAGGCTGTATTTAGACAATAATTTCAATTATTAATATGATTATAAAAGAGAAGTAGGTAGTTGAAATTGGGACGTGCTAGGTCATTTCTGTGAAAAGGTGATTTAATAACTACCTAAATGAAAGGCAAAAAGAACATTGTCATCAATGTTACCAAAATCATGTTGACCTGTGTTATTATCATCAAATGTAATCTATATATTATAAACCAAGTTATTATAAAAGGCCAAGTTATATCGTTTATCTTATAACATCTAAGAATAATATTCCTATTATTCCCAAATACTATTTTTCGTAATGTAGACAAATTTACCCTCTGACAGCACTGATAGACGTTTTTAGTAAACGACAGTTTACAGATGGCATGTGTAGGTATTTACGATATATATCACAAAATACTATAATATGGAAATATGTCATTGTCAAATGCACGATAACATGCCCCCGTTTACGAGTAAGTTTTTTATCAGCAGGTAGTCATTTATTATTCAAAAATGATAAAATAAAAAAGGAAAAAAAAATGGTTTGAATATTTTATTTAAGATATACATATGGAAATAATTCCGTAATAATCAACCAAAAGCATGAGTAAACAGCAAAATGTGACTCTAAAGGTGGCTAGTGAGACACTGCAAGCGTTGATTTATATTGTGGTCTGAATGGTATCTCATAATGATACATTACCCTATTAACACCTGCAATTAAATATTTCACATACATAGTTTTAGATTAATGTAATTATACAATTTTGTTGTAGAATTTCGCAGAAATTCATAAACGACTATTTTTGAGGGTGCTCTACTCGATTTTGATAATAATAATAATAATAATATCGTCTTTATTAAGAAAAAAATAAAAATAAACAAAATACGACTACAAGTAGGTGAAGTTTAGCCAAGGCTACTCTTTCACTTAACCTACAACTAAAACAAAAAAATAAAATAATAAAATAAACTTATAAACTAATTTACTTAACCAAAAAAAAAAAAAATAAACAAATTTTAATGCTCAAGAATATACACAAAACTACTATATACACAAAATGTTATATATAATATACACATACAAACACAAAGTATACATTTACGAATTTAAAAGTAGATTTTGATGGTTTTAGCCCATTGCAATCCATTTTTCCTGGAAAATTTTGGAGATTAAAAAATAAAAATCGGTTAATTTTTTGTTGTTGAAATAATTTTTCAATTGTCCTTTTCTAGTGAAATATCGTGTAATTGGACATCAACCTTCAATAATCCAAAGCGATCCCCTAGGATTTTCCCGCTTCCGGTTCGAGATCACGACCGGAAGTCGGTCATTTTTTTTAAGTCCGAAAAAAAGTAGGTTTTTCTTGTTTTTTTTTTTTCGTAGAAAACGTTAATATTGCCAACAAAACTTTTCAAATTCGCAATAATTTTCGCCAAAAAAGCCGCGCGCGCACGAAAAATGTCTTTTTTGAGGCTATAAGTATCCCGCTAGAAACAAGTGAATTTCTATCAGAAAATTTTCAACTTCACTGACAGAATCCAAGTTTAGTTTTTAACACATTTATTGATGCAAAAGGATTATTACAATGTCTGAACAATCATCCAGTAATGCCCCAGCACCTAACATGTCAGGAAAGCAAATGAAAACACGCACCGAGATATCAAGATATCATCGAGATATCAAGATCTGTAACGAAAAAAAAAACCGAGTTTCCTTCGCGATATCCAACCGAAAGCGGAAAAATCCTTGAGGATCGCGATGGATTGTTGAAGGTTGACTATTCCTAACACTAATTCCATTTCAACTTTGTTGTTTAAAAGCAATCGTAACCTCAACGGCGACTTAAGAGGGAGAGTTTCGTGACGTAAGAGGGAGGAACGTGGTGACGTAAGAGGAATTTGTGAATTAAGCGAAAGTGACTTAAGAGAGAGTTGAGTGTACTCAAATTTAATCAGATTAGAATTACTCTTCCAATAAAACAAACCCTCTCGTATTAAATAATTCTTCGAATGTTTAGTTCCTTGGTAGCTATTTATTTTATTCAAAAATATAGGCCTCCAACAGCGTCGAAGAATTAAAAAAAAAAAAAGGCCAACAATGGGATAATACATTACACTGAATAAACTATATTACATATTACATACGGTTTTAAAAAATGAAACCTAATTAAATATTCAATTGTTTAAAACGATAAAAATGTTTAAACAAAAAAACTTTCATACAACCAATGACCTTGCTCTTTTTTAAGCCGTTTAAATTTTTGAGAATTTTTGCTAAAATTCTAGTAGTTATAGAAAAACGAAATCACGTCATAATACGTATGTACATTTATATTACACCCTGTAATTTCTGCGCAATCGGTACATTTTATAATGGAAGTAGGTAAGTACAGAAAATAGAGAAAAAGTAACATATGTATAACTACCAAATGATGACTAGTGGTAGTGATTATTCAATTTTTAATTAATTCTCGTGAGTTACGGAATTTCCTTTACTGCCATATTGCATATACTTATAAACAAATAAAAACTGGTATCGCTTGAATCATACAATTGCAACTAATAAGAGTTTAATTTTGCGGTTAAGATTTGCGTTAATCAGAATAAATCACCTTGTAAAATGAAAAGCACCCACAATGTTTACTTTTGTGACGTATTCCGGGTGTCCATTTTTTCGATGAGATTTTATTGGCAACTTATAAACCGTAAGATATACGAGGTTGGTTAATATGGAGAAAAGTTGCGCATTTTATGGCTCATGAAGGTCTAATTCTGATCTCATGATCAGATTTGCAAATTTTTCAGCGGTTTCACAAAAATTTGAAAAAACTAAAACACTATTATTTAGTAATTTCCAAACTGTAGGCGATAAGATGTAGAAAAAACCTAAAAGTAAACTTTTAACGGCATTCTCATGTCATCACTTAATTTTTTTAAATTTATACTTAACCATAGCGCTCCGTATTTTTTGTTTTTAGAAATTGATTTAGCTATATCTCGTTTACATAAGACAACAGCTAATGTTATTTAATACTACGAGTATTTCGTTTTCCAAATTATACGATTTTCTTTTATTTCTTTACTCTACAGGGTGTCCACAAATTCCGATAACATCTAACTACAAATTGAGGGTGGCAAAAAATCCGATTTCAAAAAAAAAGTACTTAGTTTTTGAGTTATAGACCTACACAGTTAACCCAAAAATTGGAATACCCTGCATATTTTCATAAATATACAGGGGTCTATTTTTGATTCTAACTACAAATATGCATTTATGGTTTTTATACTATTTGTGTAATTCTCTACAAATTATAAAAAAAATGTCATTCTTGTTTAGAACTCGAGTTTGATATCGAAAGTATTATATAGATATAAAGTATTAATTATATAGAGACATCCAAAAAAAAAACCTCATCAAAGTTGGCCGAGAAAAAAATACGTATTTCTATTCTTAATCGAATTTATAACCTTATTTACTCGTCAAAACTGTCACATCATATGACAGCCATTGTTTATTTTATAAATTGTGACAGTTACTTGTCAAAAGTTTGACATAACCGAAAAGCTTAGACATGACCGCTATTTCCATCTCTCTTGTTCATAGCCAGAGTTGATGACGTTTTTTTTTTTGGATGTATATTATATTCCCTAAATACAACAATCACCTATGTACATAATTCACCTTTACCCAAAAACTAACAAAATTACTTGCTTGAATACATTATAGTAGTTCTTTAGTTTTTTCAGGGTTTCTTCAGTTTTAGTCCACTTAGCATTAGTTTTATTTGGTTTCAATATTACTGTTTTATTATTACTTTAAGTTTTAAATATTACTTTTTGAGAATCACACAAAAAGTAATAAGAAAAACATAGGGAACCTAAATTTATAAAAATATACAGAGCGTTCTATTAAAGAAATTCTTTAAAAAACTCAAATTTATCCGAGGGGGAACCCGCATAGACAATATGGTGTATACGACGTAGGAAGTCCGAAAGAATTCAGGGGAAGTCTTAGGGAATTCAAAGGAAGTCTTAGGGGAATTCAGGGTAAAATCTTATAGAATTAATATGGGTATATCTGTATTTTTCAGTTATTTTTGTGTGTGCTAGGGTTATTTTCGACTTCTTCCTAATTCGAATTCTACTTATTATGTGAATCACTTCCTAGAACGGGGATGACATACACAATGATAACGTAAAGTCTATCCTTAACAAACGACGGGAAATAATGCAACAACTTGGGAAACTAAAGATTCCCCTCGTCACGTCACCAAGAGAAGCGATAAAAAACCCACGTTGAGATATATTCCTGCAAGGTAAACGCAAGACACCCGATGAATAATACCGAGTCTACAAAAAATCCCTGGCCTTGGGTTCGCACAGAGTATCATCGTATGCGCGATTTTAACGAAACGTCGGACAGTTGATTTGTAAAAGTATATAACCACCTAGACCCGGTATTCTGTTTAGATAAAGACTGATTTCCATACCGACGAATACAAACGCTCTGTGATAAAAGAAAGTGTCATTTACCCGGTGTCTGTCGCTTCTAGTACCCGCACAATGAGTGTAAGTGTTTTCGTGATACTAAAAAAAAAAAAAAAAAAAAAAAGTGATCCATTTTTTTAAAGTGCCATTTATTTGTGTAAAACGACATTATGAAGTTATTCCTTAAAGGAAAGCAGGTTTTCTTAAGATATAAGTGTTTAGTTTTTTTGTAAATTTTTCGGTTCTGGTCTAATTTTGCTCTGAAAAAAAAACAAATAGATGATATTAATTAATACACATTTTTTTATTCATATCTTAATTTTTTATGTAGTCTCGTACATTGTTTTCTTTACCACCTACTAACATATCAACTGCTTCATGATGTTGAGTAGATACTTAATCTTTTTTTTGCTGTGAGTACGTAATAAACGTAATTTTTTTCATAAATTATTTTGTACCTTTTTTGCTGTGTATATTGTTTCATAATTTATATAAATATTGCTTACAACACATATAGTTGAATTTGGTATTCAATGCAGTATATTAATAAACCGCATATTTCACTACACACAGACTTTATAAAGATATATTTACATAGAACAAAACACTAGCATAGTTGTAAATAACTGTAGTATAGATTTTGAAATTTAAAAGAAGCAATTAAGTGTCATAAACTTTAACCAAACGTATGTACGTTTAATTATATTTTAAGTTCACTTACGGATAAAAACCGGTAACAATTTATATACATGTATGTACGTTAAAACATATATAGAGCCATCCAAAAAAAAACATCATCAAAGTTGGCCGAGAAAAAAAAAGAGGTATTTCTATCCATAATCGAATTTATAACCGTATTTACTTGTCAAGACTGTCACATCATATGACAGCCTTTGTCTATTTTACAAATTGTGACAGTCACTTGTCAAAAAAGTTTTACATAACCGAAAAGCTTAGACATGACCGCTATTTCCATCTCACTCGTTCATGGCCAGAGTTGATGACGTTTTTTTTTTTGGATGTCTATATGAGTAACAAAAAAAGTAACATCAATATTATTATATACAGTAGGTCCACAAAACTTAGCATCATATGGAAAACAATGTTATCACTGTTATCATATTTTTATATAATCTAATTTCGAGATGTGTTAGTGTTAGTGCATGTTTTAAGTAGGTATATTTATAGCATTTGACATTTAAAACAAATCAATTTGAAAAATTTAGTTGCTAATAAAAAATATTGGAAAGGGTTAACAGAAAACATTTGCCCTTTTACGAATCTACACATATATTCCAATTTTCAAAATTATCTATCTACTAATATTATCTATGTTTTTTCATTTCCCGGAAAGAAACGAACCCAATTCAAAGAGAGCGTTTTACAAAAAAAAAAAGAACATTGTTACTAATTTTAAAAAACCTTGTTTAACAGGGCCTGTAATTAATAAATAATTGTTTATTAAAAAGTTAGGTACCTAATGAAACATTTAACACAACCATTTAAGAGATAAAATAACATAATAAATACAAGTAAAATTAGCTAAATTACTTTGTTTAGAAGTAGACTTTTAAAATTCTTAATTTTCAACAGTTTTGACCTCTAAAAGGTTTCTTACATTTTATACACAGTATTTACTAACACCAATTTATTTTGGAATTAGGTGGTAAACTAGGTTGATATTTTAGGTAAAAGATTTGTTAGCAGAAATATAATTTAAAAAGTACCTATTGAGTTATATTTTATTAACTTATATTACCAATTGTTTGAAACAAGAATAATGTTCAGCTGAGGAACTTTTTATTAATTTCAGTAGTAAACTCGCAATAACTTACTATAACCAATAACAAATTATCGAAACTAATCATGTAGATACGTACCAACATAGCAGCACACGAATTTTTAAATCATAGTCTGATTTAAAAATGTAGTGAATAAAATACCTACATGCACAATCAATATCTACCAATGGTATACACAAATTTTCAATAAACATTTAAGTAAACAACTGATAATTTCCTGACATGAAACATCGGAATACTAAGTATGCACCATCTGAAGAACAGAATCTTGTAACATGACATCAATTTATAAGATCGTTTTTTTTTAAATTTATTTAAGAATAAAAAAAATATTTGTTAACTCTGTTAACTTCATTATTTTCACATCCACGTAACGAAATGTAATAAATGTATAACACGTACTAAAAAACGCTATAAAAACGCGTTTGGTAAAGAAAATGCACAACACGTATTTAACAAGTTAATTATATGTTTTTTTAACTACCATGTAACAAAGTGTTATAGGAAATTCACAGGAATTAGAAACATAAATTAGCTTTCTTGCAGAAAAAAAACTTCTTTAGAAAAGTGCAAGTTTTCCTTTGAGGAAAATCTCTATAACAGTACGATTTATGTAGGAAAAAAATTTAAAACCTGAAAATATAAAAAAAACGCTATATATGATATTTCTTATTTTCCAGATATCAACATTTTCCTGGCCTCAAGAAGAAAAACAGGTCCTTCAAGAGTACCAATCACAAGATGCAATAATAACAACAGTTAAAAACATAGTTACGTCTTTACTGAATAAAACCGATACCAATATAATTGAAACAACATCAGCTCCTCCACCAACTAGTCTTACTGAAAGTGTCACCACTAGAATTATCCATCTAACTACCCTTAGCGAAAGTACTACACCACCGATCACAACAACTGATAGTGCAGTAACCACAACGAAACAAATTTTCCCCGCTATCACCGAAAGTATAACCAGTACAGTGAGAAATATAATCACCAGCACAAATTCAACAGGGAACAGTTTTAATCTAACAGAAACCACCAGTTCAAATGATACCTCATTGATTACCGGTAATAACAGCATCATATCTACCGAAATCTTAGACAGTAACAGCACCATGTCTGAAACTACAATAGAAAACATTACACTGGAACCTACAACGGACATAATTACTGAAACTATGAACAGTATCGTTACCACAACAAATGACACCATAAATGAGTTTATGAATAGTACCATATCCAAAGGCTCTCATGGTGATCACATGGATCACGATGATTTAATTGTCTACATTATTCTGGGAGTACTACTGGGGCTTCTTATTCTAATTTTCGTGGCACTACTTGTATTTTACAGGAAATACAAGAACAACCATCAGAGCTCCGGTAACTACTGTGTCACGCAGTTGAAGGAAATCAGCAGTAGTGCAAGCATCAAGACCGTTTCCGATCTGAACGACATTAGCGTGAAGCACTGAAAATTAAGTATTTCGTTTTTTACTTAAAGTTTATTACCATACCAAAAATCTACATTAGGATTGCCATTACGTGTTATGTTAGTTATTTATTCAATTTATGTTGCCATAAAAATAAACCTTATTTTAATTGAAACAGTTTATATTATTGAATGTTATATTTTTTAAAACTAAAATATAAATAAAGCTATATTTTTTCAATTATACTTCACTTATTTCTCAAATACTTCACAGTTTTATATTTTACATTTCTGTAAACATAAGCTTTAGGGGATAAATTTGATTTTTTCAAAATTTCGTAAGATATCCTAAAATGCCGCTCTTTATTATTTTTTTTTACCAAGTATCAATTTAAACTTTCTAATCTGTAATTCAACATTCATTTTCTTTTTCAATTTTTTGACTGGTTGGCACTAGGGTGTCTATTTTTTCGATGCGATTACATTGGCAATTTGAACGAGATACTGAGAACATAGTAGATACGAAATAACAGCATGTTTTAGGTTTTTTCAGTTTTCTTCCTAAAATGCCGATATAAATTTCAGTTTTCATGCTTTACAGTAAGTCTTGAAGCGACGAAGATTTAAAATGTGGCGTCTTGGATGGGAATACAGTTAAAATTAGTTAAACTTTTTCGTTTGAAACAAACTAAAAAATTTCTACAAAACGTTATTTCAAAAAGTCAATTTTCAACAAAACTTGGTATACAGGGTGTCCCGAAATTAATCTTCCGACGTTAACTTTATATGATACCTACAATTTTATACAGTTACAAAAAAACGTTACAAAAAGCGGACGCCAAATACTTTGTAAAGTGCAATTAAAAGAAACATTAAAGTGAAACATATGCACCTACTATGCTTTTTTAATAATTTATATTCACAGTTTAAATAGGACAACAAAAGGAGTTTAATGTTTCTCCTTGATGACCACATTTGAAAAAATAGTGATAAAAAAAAGTTTTCAAAACAACTTTTATATATCATATTGTTGTAGTGTTCATAATCAACCCACAAAAAAATATGAGACAAAAAGCAAGATTGTGTGGTGAGATGGAAAATAAAAATTTGAAGTGTCCTTTTGCTAGTAAAAGACACACACCATATCTGAGATTCCTTCCTTATTCCGTTATTGAGATAAAACATTAAAAATGTATTTTTAGCTCACCTTGTATGTGTGAATAACTTTACAGGCAGAGCTCTAATCGAAAAAGTTTATACGAAAGACCCTCTTTAAAATCACCTGTAAAACACACACTTTAAATAACATAATTATGGAACATCCTGTACAAAAGTTATGTTGGATTGCCAAAATTTTAAAAATGTTGTCGAAACTGTTATTATTTTATTCTACAAAAGTTGTAAAAGATTACAATGATCTTTAATTAAGACATTAACAATTGTCACGGACAGGCAATTATCTAATCCTCATCTTCTAAACGTGTTTTTGACGCTATATACACTGCTACTACAACGTCTGAAAAACACAATCAAATACCCCAAGCTTGTCTGTGTAGTATGAAAACAAAGAGGTAAACAAATCTATTCTGGATGTTTTCAACTATTCCAATTTCATAGCTTAGGAAAAGGGGGAAGGGGAAAAAAAAAAAAAAAAAAAAAAAAAAAAACAAAAAAAAAAAAAAAAGAGAAAAAAAAAAAAAAAAAAAAATAAAAAAAGGGGGGGGGGGAAGGGGGGGGGGGTTTAAAAAAAAAGGGGGGTTAATTTTAAAAAATTTCACCCAAAAATCTAAAGACAAAGAACTCATCTTAACTTATCAAGTCTAAGATATACATACATATGTATTAAGAATACAGATCATCAGTTTAACCTCTAACTGTTGACAGTTTAACCTGTTTAACAGGCCCTATGCCTACACACTATGAGATTTATATCTCAATTCCTTCTGTTTATTCTGTTCTGAGGGGGAAACCATGTAGAAAGTCCGGTGTACACGGTTTAGGAATTCCAAAGGAATTCAGAGAAAGTCTTGGGAAAATCAGAGGAAGTCTTGGGGAAATCAGAGGAAGTCTTAGGGGAATTGAGGGAGGAATCTCAAGGAATTCAAGAGGTCTTTGAGAAATCTTGTCATTAGAGGAAATCTGGTGTACAGAATCAGGCCATCAAGCCCATGGTTTCCCCCTCAGTCTGTTCCTATTTTGTTGTAAAGTCCTAAAATGTCCTACTGTGTAACAAAAGTGTAATTATTGGACAACGAGGAATTGCTATGCTATGCAGCAGTGCTATGATGTGCTATGCTGAATCTCCTTTATTTTTGTCACAAGAATGTCATAACATAACATAAGAATTTTTCTGACCCTAACATCTCAGTAAATTCCAAAAGAAAGTTTTTTTTACCACAAAGCCATATCATACACACTCAAAATTTCTTTTTGATCAGTTCGCCGAACAGACAGACCGATGGAATTTGTTTCAGTTTTTCTGTCGGACTGATCAGTTTAAAACCCTTTAATACAAATATACATTAAATACGAAATCAACAGAAAAAACAAATGTGTACAGTCTTAAATAAACCGTGTGCATCTCTAATTTTTACTGCTACATTACCTTTGAATTAATTAATTTATGGTTAGAGTTTAATAACTCTTAGCTTTGATTTATGTACATCCTACGAATATTAACTATACTACACTAGAATTTAAAGCAGAAACATAATATAAACTATAAAAATGCATGTGATTCACAGATTTGTTATACTAAAATTATTCCGTAGTATGTATATAAAGGGTAGTTATTCTAAAATTAATGTAATAAGAAAACTTACGTTTCGAAGCAGTGCTTCCAAAAGATGGTTGACTAGAACTTGCACCAAATGAAAACGCCATTTTTAACAAAATGTAATAATTATTAATAATTGTTGTATAAAAACAGTTATTACAAAACTATAACCATAAAATTCTGCATCATAAACATAACCACAAAAATTTTAAAACACCATAACCATAGATATCAAAAGCAGATCTAACCAAGAAGGAAGAAGGTAAAATAGTAGCCAGGACAGCGCTGCCAGCAAACATACGATTGACGTCAACTAAGGTTACCACCTTCTCAGTGTTCTTCTCTCTGCTTCTATTATATGCTTTTTTTCTACTTTTTTAGCCACGATACACGTTGTATCGTACTTTTAGCAACGTTAGTAAGAGAAATATTTTCATTTGAAATTCAAACATCAGTTTACAATTGAGGACGCTGCAGCAACAACAATGCAGCTCCATTTTCAACGCATGATGAGGTTAGCTGCTTATAATTATATAATTTCGATAAAAAAATATTAGGCGTTATTTAACGCAAATTCCACATATCTCAGTGCATGGAGTATACATACTGACGTATGCTGAGCTGCGTCGAATTTGCGTTAAATAACGTCTAATATTTATATCGAAATTAAAAGCAGCTAACCTCGCCACGCGTTGAAAATGGAGCTGCATCGTTCTTGCAGCAAGCTTCTCAATTACTACCCATATCGGACATCCTTTACTAGCACCACAGAATACTAGCACCTTAAAAGTAAATAATCCAACCAGGAATGGAGAAATATATTATGAAAATATTTTTTATTTGTTGAAAGTCTCATACCTAGTTGTATTTTTTGTATTTATTCATTTGTTAAATGCATTGACAAATAGGTATTACACTAAATTTAACAAATTATCTGACAGGGCGTTACTAAGCGAAATAACTGGCTCATACGACACGATACATAATAAATAATTAAATTCAGGCCTATGATGTATCATTTGACATTATTTATAACAGCGCTGTTATAATTCTTATCCAATCAGGATCTGCCTTTTTAAATAAATCCGATTTCCGATTGGCTGGAGCTGTTAACAGCACTGTTATAAATAATGCCAAATGATATATCATAGGCGTGATTATGTATGTACTAGTGCGATGGTGAGCAAAAATTTCTGACTGCGAAACTGCTATCACCAAATTGCTATTAGCAACGTAGGTACGAAAACCTATGCTACGCATAGCATAGGTTTTTTATGCTCATCATATACTGAATTGTGTGTGAAATGCAAGGCGACAACTTAAATTTGTTCTTATTCCATGAAAACACTAAAAAAAGTTAACAAAACAACCGGTTTAAGTTGTCATCTTGCATTTCGCATAAATACTATGTAATTACATAATATGTATCGTGTCATATGAGCCTTGATACTATTCTATCACCATAGAGAATAACGAAGTAAATGTATCCTACCCTACATATATCTAATTTACAATTTACTCAGCAGTGACGAATAGAAAGCACATATTCTATAGAGATATAGACATCCAAAAAAAAAAACGTCATCAAAGTTGGCCAAGAAAAAAAAGACGTATTTCTATTCTTATTCGAATTTATAACCTTATTTACTTGTCAAAACTGTCAAATCATATGACAGCAATTGTTTACATATTTTACAAATTATGACAGTCACTTGTCAAAAGTTTGACATAACCGAAAAGATTAGACATGACCGCTATTTCTATCTCTCTCGTTCATAGCCAGAGTTGATGACGTTTTTTTTTTGGATAATACTTACAATAGTGATAACTGATAATCTGATAGACAAAACAATTTCAAAACTATATGAAATTTGGCGATTGCCATTAATTAGGATCCTATAATTAATGATCTGGTTAAGTTTATCTGATAGACAATTTTAACCACGAGCGAAAAAGTTTGACGTTCATTATTTTAAAACGGTCGTCGAATGACCGGTTACTGGTAACCTATTTTACCGTGCGCAGTGATTACATCACAAATTATTGTACAAAAAAAGAATTGAGATGTTATGAACGTTTGACATTTGTAGTGTAGAAGTGAAATAAATAGAGGTGGTATTTTGTATGTGATTAAGTTTATATTAAATTAGATAGAGAAAATAGAACAAATTCGCATTAAAGGAAAATATCACTACAACTACTACATCTTTACATAACCGTAGAACACTAAGAACTGACAATTATTTGGAGTATTTCATAAATTAAGTAACATATTTAATTTGAGATGGCTGAAAACAACGGCGAATTAAGTGAAGATGATATTATTATAAATGATCAAGACGGTCTTCCAAATGTACATCCCAACCTCATTCCAGAAGCCGAAATTGATAGCCCTGAGCACCAGACGGATGATGAATTTGAGGATTTACCCACGTCCCTTATAGTAACTAATATACATGATTCCGTGTTTACATCTCAAGGTGTGTAACATTTCATTCAGTTTGTTTACCTATAAAATTAGTACTGGTTTTCATACATTATTTGATATCCTTTGGGCTAATGTCAGTCTGGGTGATAATCACCTTGGACGTCAGCAAAATTAATTGGGCTCAATACGGTTATTCACATTATTTTATACGTTATATTTTAAATAATGTAATTGTGATTTGTTAAAAGGGCATTGGTCAGTTAGAGTAAAGTTTCCGGAACTTTTTGTTAATTAATAGAGCGAGGCATCATGACCACGCGACATAAATAGTAATAAAATACCTAGTTAATCTCTTATAACTTCTACATATTCGGCTTACCCTTTTACGTAGTGTTATTAGGTGGGTTGGCGGTTGACTACACTGGAATCACCGAATATACAAGTAGAAGTGCCTTTATAAGTGTTTTCACATGCAGGTTATGATTTGTAAAACATTCACAACATCCGTAAGGGCGTTTTTTCACTATTCCTATAGGACATTTTTACCTAATGTTGATGACGATAATTATTATTACAAATTTATTTAATAATTGTTAATACTTAATTGTATATTTATACAATGTATAACACGTATTATAAAACAGAATGCACACGTACATCTGAAAATGAAACCAGACTAAGTGCCTGACTCATCCAACCTCTCCTTCCACACACGGTACTGATCCCCGGGACAAAATGCCCCGCTCTATTAATCATTTGATGACTGATGCCCATTTGAATACTTCATGGTCCCCCCTGCTGCTGTATATATTCACAGGTCAATGATTATTTAACAGTTAAACAGTATCCCCGCCTGTGACATATCCAATTCACTCAAAAACTATAAATCATCAAATTGACGGCTGTTGCCCTTTTTAACAAATAACGATTCAATTTGAAATTATAAAAGAAATTATAATATTTCATATTTATTTAAATATAAATAAATAAATACATACTGAAATACAGATTGGCACACACCAAAGTATTAATTGGCCTTTAAAAACCGGCCCTTAAAAAAAGCTGCTTTACTAAGTGGGGAGTCATTGAAAAAGGATTTTTTTTGTGTGCAGATTATCCAGTATGTAGGTATTTGCAAACATGTTATTACAGTCTGTTTAGTTGCATCAAGTGTAAGTATACTCGTAGGTTAATGTGAACAAAAATCCCAAGACACATGAAAGAAATGTAGTTGAAAGCAAATTAATTATTTCGTTACATGAAAAGGATTATTCCCTAAATATTATTAAACAAAGAAAAATAAATACCACGTTCCAGGGTGCAGGACATAAATTAAAATATAAATAAAGCACACACTGGCGACCAAAAATTTTAATTGAAAATGAACAAAGAAAGATTTTGAAGCAATTGATTAAAGTAAGTCCAAAAACAAGTGTGATTGAGAAATATGGGCAAATGTGGAGGAATGTACTGGGAAGGAAGTAAATACTGAACATGAACCCTCAAACCATAATTAACAAAGGCTATAGGTTTTCTTTCTTGAAGGTCACTTTAGGTTCTCATCAAACTCCAAAGTTCCTTTGAATAACTTGTTAAATATTTCAAATTTACCCTTGTTGCTGAAAATAACTAACATTCAGAAATATTCTAGCTGTGAACATATTTTTTGGCAAATACTTCTTTCTTGTTGGTTTCATTAATCCATGGTTTCTTATGTGCGATTTGACCATAGTATCCACTTTTGCTTATCATGCGACATGTTGTTCCACTACTTCTTTCTTCCCAATACATTTCTCCACATTTGTCTGTATTTCTGTGGTACTTGTTTTTGAATTTACTTCAACCAACCTCATAATATTTCTTGTCTTTCACTCAACACTGTTGGTTGCCTCGGTGTGCTTTATTTATAATAATATATTTATTCATGTATCTTTTAATTATACCCTGCACTGTGGAACATGTTATTTGTGTTTCTTTGATAATTATTTTCTTGAAATAATGCTTTTCATGTAATTAATTATTTAATTTTCTTTTACCTACACATCTTTTTGAGGCATTTTTTCATGCTTCAAACTATGGTTGTGCTTAAATCTATGGATGCAACCAAACAGACGCATAGTAACATGTTTTCAAAAGCATACTGAACAATCTGGACACATAAAACGCAATAATCGTTCGATGACTCTTCACTTAGTAGAACAGTTTTTTAAAGACCAGATAAAAGTGATGTGTTGTTTTCTGTTTCAATTTTTTTTTATTCATGTTCAAATAAATAAGTAATATTGTAGTTTGTTTTATAATTTACAATTATATGAAAGGAAAAATAATTAAATATTGCTGTACATATTTCAACACGACTTTTTCGATACTATATAAATATTATCTTAGTTTTTGTAAAATTACAAAGAGGATAACTACTCTTTATACTTTTATGAGTGACTGTAAGTTAATTTCTTAAACAAATACAGATTCAATTTTAAGTGTCACATAACTACCTAGGTAATATTGATTTTAGACAAAAAGAGGGAACTAGAAGATCTGTTCAAAATTTATGATTCTGATGTGACCTTCCAGTGGCTTCGGAGTTTTCGAAGACTGCGTGTTAATTTTCACACAGCTTTCGCAGCTGCTAGCGCTAGAATCCAACTTCACCAGTATAAAATAAACGAGTCTATCATCACCTGCTATTTTGCTCAACCCGTTACACCAGTAAAGAACCCCAACCTACAACCACCAGCACCTTACAAACAGTTCCTCATTTCTCCTCCCGCATCTCCGCCTCTGGATTGGGAGCCACGAGCTGAGGGCGAGCCAATTATTAACCACGACCTACTTGCGGCTCTGGCCACCTTGACGCCAGGGGGTTCCCATGAGTTGCACCCGCCTTCTCCGGGTCAACCTGCCATTGTCGTACATACAGCACTTGGAGGTGCTGCTTCAGGCGCAAAACCTAGAGTATTACAAACTGCATGTCCAGAACGGAGCTAATTTCTTTCTTTTTTGTTATGGTATGTAAATAAGTAGTTGTTATTAAGGTTGTGCCACTATAGTACCGAGGTGTTTAACTGTTTTATCTTCTTTAGTACTTATTTGAAATATCATGCAAAAATTGAGTCATCTAAATGCAAACGCCGACATCTGCATCACATGCCATTTTGAGAAAATCTGAAAAAACTAGATTTGTGCTTATTTAACTTTAAAATACTTTGATTTTTTTTTATATGGTAGATATTTGATATTTACTTTATTCTGTTAATATCCGAAAAATCGTATTCAATAATTTTTGGATATTTGAAATTGAGTTTTCAGATGTAGGCATTTGCAAGTAAACTGTGTAAATGTCGGAGTTTGCATTTACGAAAAGTGTAGACATCGGATTTTTCTGCTTCATAGTAAACTAGAATTTTATTCATATAAAGGGCTTCTTATAATAAAAAATAATCATAATTTACAAAAAAACAGATTTATTTGATTATAACATAAAACAAGTTAAAATAAGGTAAACGTTTAGATTCTAAAAGACGGGTCTTCATCATTGGAGTCCGAATCTAATTGATGTTCTGGTTCGGCTTCACTTTGACTTGTTTTTGAAAAAGATGTTTTAAAAAACGAAAGGCATTCTTCATTTTTCCAGTCGTCGCCATAATGTTTTTTTAATAGATCGCTAATACTTATTTTATCGGGTTCTACTGTGGAATCTAATGGCAATTCATTTGGCTTTAACTGTGATACCTTTTTACCACGTTTAAGTACACTTTTGGAAATCTCTAAGTTGTTTCGATAGTGTATTTCACCTCTGACATCAATTGAACTGTCGGTATTCTTGGTGATGATAATTCGTTTTACTTTACTGATTTTAAAATGCCAAGCTTGAGGAGGTTTCAAAACGGATGCCGCTTGCTTTTTAAAATCCAAAGCCTGATAATCTTTACCCATTTGAAAGACGGTGCTGTGTTCTTTAATAACTTGTATGTATTCATCTGGAGATACAGTCGTAGGCATTTTTTTTAATAACCCTCTCAATGTTGCCAAACACCCGATCGGGGGGTATAAAAGAATGACCCACCACCGAAAAAACAACTTGAACTTCTTTTATAGTTTTTGGTGCAAAACAATCCAGCCAAAACATACACATGCCTACCATGGTTGAATTTTTATTTTGGCCTGCACAACCATCAGCCACTAATCTTACAGTTTGAGTCGTTTCTTTAAATACAAAATTAATTGGCTTATAAAAAACAGCCGAAGCTATTTCATTGGAACTTTTGGGGCGGTCTACTTCACTCCAAATAAATTAACTAACATTTGTAGGCTTTAAGGCAGTTGTAGAAGGTCCATTAACAATAGTGAAGTTAAACATATTTAATTGCATGCTAAAATAGCATGCTTGATCTGGCATTTTCTAGGGTATCTGCATTTTGGTAGGGCCAAGTTTTTTTCACAGTCAAATGAAAACATTTCAATATCATCTGGTGTTTCTTTTAATAAGGAATAAAACATTTAGCACGTAACTTATGCACCCTTTGATGAATTATTAACTCGGCTTTACTCTCAAGAGATTTCACGGTTTTCATTTCTTCATTGAATTGCGTACATGTAGAGCATACATCTGATTGAGGAGAGCCGAAACTAATATTGTAATTCCTAGTAAATATTTTCCGAAAAAAGCAAAGTTTTACTTTTAGATCTTCATTGTCTTGCATACCATTATACATGCGCCAGAGTTTTGAAATATTTAAATCGCATGGTAAATATTTCCGAAAAATATTTTTTTGATCGCAAATAATGACTTTCAGCGCATGTAAGGTTTTCAATGAACTCCATAACTTTAAGACGTATTGGATCGTTTTTCCCCTTACTCTGTCTCCTCCACGATTTTTTTTGCAAAGCCCCTGTAGCTCTATGTCTTTTTAAAACATTTAGAACTCGATCTTTACCGATTCCCAAAATTTTCAAAAAACTCTCCCGAAAAATTTGTGCCAAATCCACGTTCTCCAAGCGAATATAGTATTTTACAGTCATGTTTTTAGCTTTATTAGTAATATTTTGTTTTTTTCTTACGTTTTGGAGCAATCGTAGTGCAATATTTCAGCAAAAACTTGTCCTCTTCTATTTTATTTTTAACTAAATAAGACTGACGATGGAAATTTCTTATAGCAACTAATGAAATAACACTCTTGTTAGTGCATTCATATGGACCATTTTTTCCGTCGTGATTACATTGTGGGTACAATGGCAGATGTGTTGCAGAATATCTAAAAACACGAGATTTAAAAAATACATATAATAGGGCATAAATAGTAAAAAACTTACCGCTTAGAGTCTGCTTTTTCACGCTTTCAGTTTGCCATATTAACTAATTTTTTTTCGTCCTTTATTAGCAGGGCTCTGTGTTATTAAAATATTGTCCATTTTTATTTAGGGCTGACAGAACTAAACAATAACAATCTACCTTACGGCAGTTTCAGCAAATAATGGCCACCGGGCCACCACTATTTAGTTGTTTTCTGGGGCCACCGGACATCGAGTAAATAGGCATCAGGTCACGTGTAGCGCATCTTGGATAGCAATTGGCTGCGAAGCAGATATCGGCATTTGCATCTCATTCTCGCGACAACTTGTCGGCGTTTGCATTTACAGCCTAAGTCCTAACTTAAAATATTATTTTAGCACGGAAAATGTCGGAGTATGCTTTTAAAACCTTTAAAATCAAATGCGGCGGACATTTTTCTATTAGACTTTATAAAAATCTAATTTTTTTCGAGTTTGTCAGATGTCGGCGTTTGCATTTAGACGACTCAATTATTCGTATAATGAATTTTGTATATTGTTTTTTTAGCCTTTCTGAATATTAGGAATGAAACATGAAGCTACGATTAAAAAAATTTGGATCATAGCAGATGTTAAAAAGTCTTTTTGAGTGTAAAAAAGACCTTCCTTTTTGAAGAAAAAGACCTTTGAGAAGAAAAAGATTATAATTTATACATTTGCAGTTAGGTACATTTTAATATTATAGCAGTATTACACAATGCAATAAACCAACTAAGAAATCCGCCAATTAGTTAGTCAAGAAATCGACCAATTATTTGTAGAAAATGAATCGCATTATGCATACCAATTTTTGGAGGGTTTATTCTTCCCCAGTCAAGGGTGCCAAATCTGAAATTGCACATTAGTTTATCCTCAGGTACAAGAAGACTAGAACAAGGAGACCGAGCTCGCGTATGTTGGGCGGCACAAAATTCGTCGAAAGATAAACTCAATAATAACGCGCTGCGCAAAGCGGTAGCGTGCACAAGTACAAGATTCGGGTACATTCAGGGTTAGACGCTCTGTTTACGAAACTCCCGAAGACTCCCGAAGCTAAGAAATGCTGCGCTCACAGCGCCGTTAATACCCTAGCCGATTTCCACGTCATTTGTGCCGTTCTCTTAGTACCTATTTTACGCGAGCTCGGTTTCCTTGTTCTAGTCTTCTTGCTCGGGTACATACCACTAGATTGCCTTATATAAAAATGTGAATAACCCATTAAGGTATTTTATAACATTACATAATTTTTGATATTGCGTAACGATTGGTAGTAACGCAAAAGACAAAATTTTAGAAATAGAAATGTTAGGAAACGTTAAAAAAACAGAGTTCTCCAATTGCTCAATTTATTGCCTGATTTTAGTTGACCGATAGTTCTTGCATCACACACCGCGATAAATTAAAGGTCAACAAATCGATTGATTTATAGGATCGTATAATACCGCTATTAAATATACATTTTGTTATCTTCAGTTACTTCAACGATATCAAAGATTGTACCTTTCTAAAAGTGAAGGTGAGCACACAGCAAAATAAAAAGAAACAAGCTGATTATACATCAGATCCATCCATTTGCGAAAAATAAAATAAAAAAACCAAAACTTGGCTAATTTTTATAGTGTGGGAGTTGTGGGTGTTTTATATTATCTACTATAAATTCATTTGAATTAATATGAGTGAAAATTATGTTGAAAATTATAACATACTATTGATATACCCGCTCATTTACGGTATCAGCTGTTTACTATTTGTAAATATTGCATTAAAGTAATATAAATAAATAATATTGCATTATTCTCATCGTATTTTGTTTTTCTCTTTGAATCCACCATTATTTTGTCTGTTTCATGTTTCATGTTCATTTTGTCTGTTCTAATTTCAGCTATAATATAACCAAGAGGACTTGATTATATATTTTTATATATTTTCTGAACCATATTTGGGGTTATAAATCACATATACTGAAAAGTACTTGATTTCGTACTTTTACTAGAAATCACTAGATTACTAGAAATCAGTTGCCGGGATTCATTAAATGAAATTTATTTTGCTAATGCATAATATATTATTTGTGATGTGCTTATTAACATTTATCAGATAAGAATAAATAGAATTCTTTCTTTTCCGTTATCTCTTATGATACAATTTCTGCATACATAATAGTATGTAGTATCTTCACTCTAGAAAAATTTGAGAGAAAATTGAGTATTTTATTACTTTATAATTGTCACAAGACTTTTGATTTTTTCTCATAAACAGAAACCCTTGGTGTTCTAGTGTCTGAAAAAATTCTCTAATGGCATCACCTAGGTATGTAGATGTATAGTAATATATTTTTTTTATTTTTAAAGCTTTCATTGTGATATAGATTTAGTTGTTGATTTATCTTTACACTCTAGTAATATTTTTTAGTTTGTGTAATAAACTTTTAACTTTTTATCATTCTCCTTATTTAATTTTACTATTATATAAAGTTTATTACACTATTTTCTTGTTATTTTGCTCTAATTAATGTTTGTTGTACACTTCTTTTCATTTTGATTCGTAAAAATGAATAGAGCTGTAGCACCTACCATGGCAAAGCTTCCTACTAATTTCATTAGTAAGAGTAGTCTCCTTTTATTATAAGAGACAACGAAGCAGATATATATTTAAGTACATACTTTAATTTTTCAGTAGTCTCAGTGGTAAAAAACACATGTTATTATCAAATCTTTTTTTTTCTAAATCTTAGTAGGAGGGTTATGAATGCTACATAACAGGTCCTTTTGTGTATTATAATCTCAATACTGTTATTGGTGTAATTTTAATGCTTGGATTTTCAACAATTTAAATGTTTCTGTATTAATTTACATTTATTTTCATTGCTGTTTGAACTATTTTTACTAGTGTCAAATAAGGTAAGAATTTGAATTTTTATCAAGAATATAGGTACTTGTTAATTTTCTCTAATTATCTCTTAAAATATGTATGCAATATATTTTCTGTGAAGAATCTAATCCTTACTGTGTTTTATCATGTATGTTATTTAATAGTTTTTTATTATCCTTCATCCTGTGACCAACAAAAGTGGATAAGTTATGGTTACTGTAATAAATTGTGAGAATAATTTCAATGAATCCAGGAATACCTCAGCTGGTGATATTTAAGCTTACACGATCATCTTGGGCTTAGAATTTACAAAAGATTTTTGTTGCTCATATCCCAAGTCTTATTTTTGCCGACTATAAATGATTTAGTGGAAGCCATTTATGTTATAATAGGAAACTAGTGAGTTTTTAAAACAGCAAAACATTTCTAAAAATAAGAATGAACAAGTCACAACTTACTACTATGGAATATTTTTTACAAGATGTTTAAATAAATTGAAAAAAAAAATGGTAGTAGTATTATGTAGGTGCAAAATATGGCAGTGTAGCAAAATAGTACAAATTAGGGGACAAACGTTTTGTTATATGCCAGAGCCTGTATTTAGATACTGTAATGTCGGTGTCACGAAAAATAACACTCAAAAGAACTCGCCAATAAAAATTTATAAAACTTGGTTCAAAAATTGAACTTAATACACTACAAGGTTACAATTGCTTAATTAAATTTTTTAATTTCCAATTATAAAACGGCCATACAGCATTTGTATTCTTGCACAGATCACGTTTTGTGATGTCACAAGTCCATGCTACTGTACTAGAAAAATTAATTAACTGATACAGTCCTTACAGTTGCACAAACTAAACTTGAATTCCCTAGTACATATAACATACTCATTACTTAGTAAATATACATACGAGTCTCAGTTGCCACAAACAGGCATTTTGTGAACAGTTATGTCCTTGGAACAGGAACACAGCCATACATGTGTTCGTAAAATTCTAGATACCTCGACGCATAACAAAATTATTTTTTGCTCGACTATCGAAATAGTTAAACCCCATCAACAGGTGTATATGACCTTGATGACCTCGATGACCTTGAACGCTTCCCGACAGACCACGGGAAGCGGGTAGTCACATATAAAAGGCCGAGTTATATATATGATATATAACCGAGATATATATGTACCTACGTATGTACATATACATGTATGTAGGTATGTATGACGTGGTATGTATGATTAAAGCTTAAAACTTAAATCCTAGTACAAACTTAAACATCATATATAAAAAATAAATTTTAAAATACAAATTAATTAGGATGAAATGAAATATTTTATATCTATATTACAGTGAAAACTATGACTGTTGTATACTAAATTTTACGTCTTGTGATTTATGTACATATCTGAAGTGGATGTGGTTATTAATGTATGTTTTCAAAGAATTACATAGGTAGTATTTTATTTTGTACATGATGTACCGCGGTTAATACGAGTATACATAGAATGAGGTGAAATGTAACTTCCTTGTTTTAAATTTATATACATACATTACAAACATAATATTTTTTTTAAGATAGATATCTTGGCGATGTTAACAAATATATTGATTTATCAACTTATACGAGCCCAGAATCATAACGTTTGGCGCAATAATATTTTTGATGAGATGTTGAAACAAAGACCTCATACAATGGATACGACAATTATCCTTTATTACATTATTTATCGTATTATTTATTACATTATTTATCCTACAAATTCCCAATAAAGGATAATAGTTGTATCCGTAGTATGAAGTCTTTGTTTCAGAAACCTTACCAAAAATAACATAAAAGAAAATATAAACGTTTTCAGATAATATGTGGTAATACATTTTATTTAAATATGTGAATATTAGGTTGGATCCTTTTGAACAAATCAGGCGTCACAAATTGGTCTTTTTTTAAATAACCTCGAGTTCAATAAAAAATCGACGGCATTCTTAGCACTGTGAATTTATTCAGGTATGGAAAATGTTCACTTTGAAGATAGTAGATTAACAAATGAACGATTGTGTGAAAAGGAATGGGCCACGCCTTCAACCGCCTTAACAGGTGCCGTTAACTTTGCACAATTTGAACTGACAAATGATACAACATGGACAGCTAAACAAAAGCATTTAGGGGTGGAATATATGCACATTTTCGTTTACAGCTGTATAATTTCCAACCCTGTATAACTCAATGTATAATCTACTACATCCATTGTATTTTATAATAACTTACTTTACTTACTTCGCTATTTATTACATTATAAATTTAACTTTTGTTGGTCAATAGAAAATCCACATTACATACATTCATATTGTGTTGTTCAAATATAAATGTCTTGCTGTTTTTTTATTCTTCATAGTAATATATTAAGCACTATTCGGTAATTACAATTTTAGCAAACATAAAGTGTATAAATGTTTCCTGATGCATGACAAAGTGATCTATGTTAACCAAAAAAATTCTAGATACAAATTCACATCAAATTGCTGTACTAAATGGTAATTAAGACCCATATCCTTTTTGGTTGGTATATTTGATTCCAAACAGTTCAGGCGCTTCCTAATTCAATTATTGTCAATGTGAGAATTGCAAATCCACAACGAAAACGATTTTTTCTATAAGCATACCACCATTAGAATACTTAATTTATTGTATTTTGTATGTATTTGTTGTTTATCCTTTTTTGTCATCCAACAAGGGGATAAACTCATCCTTTTATTGGTAGCTTTATTGATACGAATAAAGTTAATCACCTGTGTAAATAATATTTATATAGGGAGACCGCATGATAATGTTTTTTGAAAAAGGTCTCTAAAACAAAGCAGTTAATACAAGAACTCTATATGTTTAAACTAAAAATTTTAATATTTCTTAATGAGATGTGTAGGTGATCCATGTCAAATACATTTTCTAGACCAGGTCTAGATAATACATTGCACTTTGCTGAAATTTGAAGCAGATGTGTTAAACTTCCCAAATTTATTTTCAAAAACTGTGCTGATTAGTTATTTAAATCAAAAGCAATAATTAAGGTGGTGTACTTTACTCTGAATGCTACACTTTCATTGCTGAATTTTGTTTGTTCTGTCAAATACCTCATTTGATTATGTAAAATTGCCGTGTTTCTTGCTATGTACTTACCTATACATCATTCATGTTTTCATAATTTATGTATTGTTTTCTGTAGGTATTATTATATGTCTGTAATGTTCTGTTCGAATCTGTATAAAAAAGACATTTCCTTGTGAATAACTAACTACATGTAAATAAAGTTTGTTGTTAAAATCATTATTTTATTTTACTTACAATACAAAAATATTTTGTAAAAATATCTAATAAATATTTGACTAACGTTTTACTAACATTCATTTGAACGCGAAGAGACGTCGCCAATCACCAGAAGTAATACGATTAATCTAATAAGAAGTTCTAAAAATCACATTACAAACTCCGCGAATACTTAAAACTAGTCAGTAAAACTTCATTTACTCGAAGTCCACTATTTTCAAGCTACATAATTATGTATGATTATCGAAAAATTATAATTAGGTACATACAATGGGCGTCAGTTAAAAATCACCAACCGTCTCGAATATTAATTTATAAAATTTGTATGTATTAGGCAGCCAACGGTAGGAAAAACCATTCGAAAATGTGGTGACTACTCTTAGGCCTATTGTATATCACATTGAAGTTCAAAAGGACCTACTCGGTCAGTTGACATGGATGCAGTTTGTTTATGTAGGGCATTTTATTGATATTTATTAGCCATTAGTGAATCTTTGAGTTACCATGACTAAACTTGAACTAATAAAATAAGTTTTATTGTCTCTAAAACAACATTGTATTGTCCCTAAATAAAACAGGGTCTCATGCTACCACTAAATACATCAACTGCTGTAGAAGGACATTATATCGGTACCTGATGAGCACGTGATTCCGAATACCTTCGGCGATCTGCTCCGAGTGATTTGTAACGAATAACTCATTTCATTAATTACAAAGGCACACAAAATAAAAAAAGTTGTCTGTCCGAGAGGTGCCACATATGTATATATTCCCATGTATTTTTGACCGCTGAACACGATTCCGCGAAAAGAATCATAAAAAAAAAACCCGGAAAATCGACAGATGAGCATATAAACGATGTAAAAATCTGTTGGTCGGTGAAAATCATGCCCAGAATTATGTATTCCCATGTATTTTTGACCGCTGAATACGATGCCACACAGTGGGCGAAAACGGCAAATTTTTTCTCAAAATAAGATAACTCCCCACAGAAAACCAATCATTGTGATTTTTTTTATTTTACAGGTTTTGGACAGTAGATTAAAGGAAAATTGGTCCAACACACGTTTGACGTTTAAAGAGGGGGGGGTGACATGTCATATATCCCAATAATTTTATAATTAAAGCTATTAAGCTCCAATAATCGCATACCTCCAAGTTTTAAACCCCCCTAACCTTATAACATAAGTTGTCCAAAACCCCGTGACCCCATAACTTGAAATTTTAAACCCCCATAACCCCATAACCTCAACTTTTAGACCCCCATCTGCGCAAAAATCAATTTTCGAGCCCGACAACTCTAAAACTAAAGCTCTTATGCCCCAATATCTATATAATCTAATTTTTTAATCCCCATGACCCCATAACTTGAACTTTCACATCCCCATAACCTTATAACCTCAACTCTCCATAATAACTCTCTAATACCTCCAATAGAGATATTGAGACATAAGAGCTTTAGTTTTAGGGTTGTCGGGTTCGATAAATTGAGAATTGCGTACATGGGGGTCTAAAAGTTGAGGTTATAGGGTTATGGGGGTTCGACAGTTTGAGTTATGGGGTTCGACGTGTGGATTGAAAGCTTAGGTTAGAGAGATATTGGGCATAAGAGCTTGTTTTAAAGTTATCTGGCTTGAAAAATTGATTTTTGCGTAGATGGGTGTCTAAAAGTTGAGGTTGTGGGGTTATGGGGGTTTAAAATTGCAAGTTATGGGGTCACGGGGTTTTAACAGCTTATGTTATAAGGTCAGGGGGGTTTAAAAGTTGGAGGTATGCGGTTATTGGAGCTTAAAAACTTTAATTGTAAAGTTACTGGGATATGGGGTCCCTTATGGGGTGTCTCCCCCTCTTTAAATCTCAAACGTGTGTCGGACCAATTTTTGATGATTTTCATCAATCAACAGATATAGTTTAAATAATCTTTCTCGATTTTGTGCGATTTTGATGCTCTTTTGAGGTTAGGCAAGATATGTGACCATATGGAGCAAATTTGGTTGTGGGATCGTGTTCAGCGGCTAAAAATACATGGGGATACATAATTCTGGGCATGATTTTCACCGACCAACAGATTTTTACATCGTTTATGCTCATTTGTCGATTTCCCAGGTTTTTAATGCTTTTTTTGAGGTTAGGAAAAATCTGGGACGATATGGAGCAAATCTGACGGCGGGACCGTGTTCAGCAGCCAAAAATACATGGGAATATACATGTGGCACCTCTCGGACAGACAACTTTTTTTTTGTGTGCCTGTGTTATTGGTTAGAGAAGATAATAGAGCTCTAACAGAAAGGTAAATTGTGCAACTGTGACATAATTTCAGTAGGTACCAGATGGGCTCAGAAAATATATACAAAAGTCAATTACATACAATAGCCGCTGTCTTGCCATAGGTCACAAGTCTATGATTACGTCATGGGAGGGCTGCGACGTCGTCCCAATTTTAGGGGAATCATCTTGTGATGTTTCTGTTCCACAGATTTTTTTAGAACAGACTTTTGGTTAGAACCCTAGGAGGTGTTAATTTCTTCCACTGATTTATGTAACGCGCCAGTCATAAACAGTAATTTTAAAACGACCACGACACGATTTATTTCAAAGGTTGTAACTGTTCGGCTTGTGGCTTCTTCGTGAGAGCTTTCTCCGTTTCTACGTCATCGTCCGGAACTTTTCCGCACATTGCCGAGAAGCACGTGTCTCCTACTCCGAACTCTTCGCCGTCCTCGATCGTCTGCGGCATGGACTTGTTGAGGGTTTCCGGTAGGAACATCACCAGAAATCCGGAGATCAGCGCTATAATCGCAAATATGATCGAGGGGATCTTCGGATCGAAGGAGTCGAGCAGCGTTATGAGCGGTGTCAGCGCCCCCGAAGTCCTGGCACACATCGCTCCCAACCCCATGGCGGAATTGCGTACAACCGTAGGAAACAGTTCGGCGGAGTAGTTGTAAATGATCGCGAAAGATCCGGCTATGAGAAATTTCCCCAAAAAGACAAACGACGTCGAAACAGTACTACCTATCACTAGGTTAGCTGCGATGATACAGCAGATCCCTCCAAAGATCATTTCGAACGCCGTGAGCGATCGCCTTCCTAGTTTGTCCATTAAATAGACCGTCACTACGTAGCTGGGTAACTCCACTAACCCCATCAGGAAGAGAATGAAATAGGGGTCACCTTGTAGGTTACCGGTGCTCAGGGACAGTCCGTAGTACACGAGAGAATTCGCGAACCAGCACAGCATAACGTTCAAAGTCTTCTTCCTGAGATTCGGAAATCTGAACAGGTCTGTTACTCCGGCCTCGTCGTTGTTGGTCCTTGTTTCCGATTTTCCCTTGCTGACAAATTCCGCCGTTTCTAGATTCACCGGGCTGCCGTTCATCTTCAGAGCCTTCTTGACTATGTCGACGGCCTCTTTTGTCCGTCCGTTGGCCCACAGCCACCTGGGGGGATTCGTCCATGAGCCAGATGTGGCCTATCAGTACTAACGCGTGGCAGCCGTATATAACCTGGAGTAGCTGACGGTCTTTAATGAAATATCCCCATCCGGCTACCAACATGATGCCTACAGCGAAAGCTGCCTGGAATGCCACCCCGCACATGGACCTCTTACTAGGCCCTACCAGTTCCATGGTAAGTACGAAGCCCGGTATGTAGCTACCGGCCGATCCAAAGATGCCGTACAAATAGCGTATGACTAGAAACGAGAAGTACTCGGGGGTGAATGCGACCCCAACGCCGAGCAAGAGCTGCAGTACCGCCGACCAGCAGAACACCGGTTTCCTGCCTATCTTGTCGGCCAAGTTGCCCAGGACCACGGCACCCGTGAACACCCCAAACATATAAATGGACTGAGCCACGGCCCCCATCCACCTGCGGTCACAGATAAAGTGCCATTCTATGGCCCTGGATGTCCCATAGTGCGTGTGATCGAATACCCACGAGTCGCACTGATGCGAAGAGTTCGTTGTGACGTTGAGAAGGGAGCAGCTGTCGAATTTCCCCGTGGGAAGTCGGGGAACGTACAGCGCCAGAAGTGAGTCGTTTAGGGGAGTGTAGGTGCCGTTGATGTCGATTCCAGGGATTTCACATCTGAAATTAAAAGTCCGTTATTAGTATTATATGTAAATATTTTTAAACTATGATATATGTATTATTCTACTCTTTTCGCATCCTCAAAGTGGAGCAACTACAAACATTTTTGCCGCATATTTTTATTTGCGTACATGTACATGTTTGCGTTTATGTACATTCATATACATATCGATGGTCTAATGCAATACTGGCACAACTCAAAAATTGCCTTTTTGGGATTTCTGGTGCATCCTGTATGAGATTTATTCTGCTTTAATATGCAAGAACGGCACTGCTGCTTTGATATGCAATATTGTTGTATAATTCAGTAAAAAAAAAAACAAACAATATCTAAATTCCGTTATGAAACACAGCGAATAATGTAAAACAAAAAATTTCAAACCGCGTTCCTGAAAAATATGGATTTTTGAGTTGTGCCAGTATTGCATAAGACCATCGATATGTACACTTTATATACTTATACAATTCTATACGCGCAAAAAAAATGGGCCCACCTGAAAAAATGTAATTATTTTATCTTCAATAACATTTCCAATAGTCGATCGATATTTGTATACTGTTTTTGTTTTGTAGTGTAATTATTGCATAATGAAATACAAAACATAAATCATTGCGGCACGGTCAATTTGTATGGTACTCTTCGCTATGGTATTTGCAAATGGCGTTGCCGTTAAAGAAGCACTCTTCCGTAAAATTATTTCCACAAAATTGAGTTCATCTTTTTTATCTCCATTATTTTAAAAGATATAATTTTATTTAAATCATGGTAAATTCTCAAAATTAACTGAAGGTTATGAATCTGCAATCATTTTCACACCAGTCACAATACTACATACGTAAGATTCGGGTCTGTGGACCGTAAGGCCTGTGCCCTCATAGACATGCAGCGGTTTCAAAACTATCACGTTACACAGTTCACTTACGAGTTCAACGTTACACGGGTTTACACGTTACACTGGACACTAGAGTACAATACAG
>JAPWTK010000495.1:0-10000 GCA_029963805.1 Aromia moschata | reverse complement strand
TATGTAGTACGTACCTCTATGGGTTTATTAAAATTAAATTAAATTAGATATTAATTGCTCATGTGAATTGTTAAGTGTTCATGTCAACTATGGTTTTATAGGTCTTGAATGAAGAGGAATTCAAATATCATACTTTCAAGAATATACCTTATTTAATATATTTTTTATCTTATCTAAAAGAAATGAGTACAAATTGTATGGGAGAGTAGTGAATCCTTAAGCAACGGTGTTTTAAATAATTATGTGATAATAAGTGTAATTTAAAAAACACTCATAGTGAGATCGTAAAGTTTGGAGAAAGTCTATAGGTGTCTCTTTTTTGAGAAAGTTTTTACAAAAAATGCTTGGACAGGTCAATTTTGTTTTTCAAAAAGACATGTTTAAATAAATCACATTTCCAGATCGTCTTCTGTTTTCGAACTACGATATCATCGGTAATTTTTTAATAAAATAACAACCATCTTTTTTTCTCCACGGATTCGGAAAGAGGGTCATTTTTGCTGATAGAACTGTAAAAGATTATTATGACTATTTTTTTGTAAACTTTCCCAAAAATTGATATCGAATTTATTGCAAACTTAACAATCCTCATAAAATATTCTATTACATTTTTGAAGAAAAAAGTTTTTGGGACAGATATACGTTTCAGATAAATAAATCAGATAAAAACACTTGCCAGATGTAGATTTTTTTCTCTTCCCCTTATTAATGTTTATTAATAAGGGGAATGAAGGGGAATAAGGGGAATGATTAAACCCCTTATCAGATTAGATAAGGGGGTTTAAAAAAGAGACAAATATTAATTTTTACAATTATTAATGTGTATTCTACAATTTCGAACACATATTAAACTAGAATAAAATTAAGTAGGTGTCTACTGACACCACGCTTCAGAAGTAATTATACTTTAAAAATAATCTTTAAGTAAACAGTAATACGGTTTTACTCAAATAAACACAAGGGAAGACTAATCTGATAGTTTCATATGAGCACCTAATACCCAATATCATTATTTCCTCTCTATTCCAATTTCATTTTTTTTAAATTCTTAAATCATCGTTTGAGCATTTACTCATAAAGGCACTCCAATGTTTTTCTTAAAAGTGATTAATTCACTACAATAATAGAAGTTATATCTATAGCACATGCACATTTTAATGACCTATGGGTATCATAGTGCTTACTAATATAAAAATAACATAATCAGCCCATACATTATATATAGATATATTTATATATTATTATATATAGATATTGGGTAATAATAAGTTGGAATACTTCATTATGCGATAATTGCATTACGCATTATAGGGTTTATAATTTTTATACGAGTTGTAAAACTTGTTTGGCGTACTTACATAGATATGCACAGACAAAACAATTTTGTTAAATACAATAAATATTTTATATTTTAGTTTCAGCGAAAACACAATTTCATTATTATTAAAAAAATAGCATTTTACTAATTAGGTACATACACTGATGATGTAGCAGAAGATTCGGTCAAAAAAATATGAAAAACAATTTTACCTATGCTATCGAAAATTCCTAGTCAAATACAAAATGATATTATAATAAAGTTTTTCCTATTTCTTTCTTACCTATTATATTTAGGACATTTTACCACTATATTTTCGAGTCTCCTCTATACTGTGCCTTAAACACAGTTGAGTTACATATTCCTTTGTTCATTGTGAAGCACTAACTTTTTTTTGGGAATACAATTTTCTGAATAATGAATAATAAAAAAGTTTTTCATAACTTTAAATAAGTTTTTATTCAAACTTTACGGATCACGCAGTATGATAATATGATTTTATCTAAACAATAAATTTTTTTTATTTTTTTTATTTTGTGACTACATTTACTTAAGTAGTGAAATGTTTGTGAATGTATGTGAAGCAAGTATTATTACACAAATATTTCATACTAATTGTTGCTTAAATCGAAATGAAAAGTTGCACACACGTCCACAATAAGTAAAAATAGGTCATTTTCCCTAATACGTAAATCCCCATAAAAGTCAGCATTACTGTTAATTCATGTTTGAAATCGATCTTGTCTATTTTAGCGTTCTTTTGGCATGTTCAATACGCCCTTATGTTGTCGAATCACTCTAAATCACAATGACACTGATACGCGTAATGAAACATTCGGTATGAATATACCGAATGTTTCATTTGTTCAATGGCATTTCGTTTACTGTAGGTATTAACAGTAAACGAAATGCCTTTACAAATAACTCACAAAATTAACTGTAACTTCTTACAAGGAAATTTTTAATTCTTTGTAAATGTAATATAAGGATATAAGTATGGTTATTAATATATGAGTAAAACGCTGTTTATGGGAAAGTAAACAAACTTGGTTGACAATAATAAGTGGTAATTACATATTTAAGTATTTACTTCTAACACGTAAATATTTTCATAAATGCTACCACGCATTAGGACATTTTTAATTTTGGCGGATGCGCAGGTAAAAATATATGTGCCCATTGTTCTAATAACTCAAACTTTAAGTACATCTTCCTGCCCCCGATTCCCCTCATATACATATAAAATCATACAATATTTTAGCGAACTGCCCTTTTGCTAGTGTATTAAAATATTGGATCAAACTGATTAACCTTCGGAATTATCAGCTTAAAGGAAGGACGAAAACATTTTTGCAAATATAAAACAATCGTACCACAGACTACTTCAAGGTAATATGCATATAATGTAATTAATGTCGCTAGTGATGTGAGTCTCGATCACCTTCACGCGAATATTTCGGTATAATTCTTTGATGCTGAGGGATTTTCGAGAGATTATAAACTACTTTTTTGATAACAGGTTACATTAATTCTGTTTGATTTAATGTGAAATCACCAAGTTACTATACGTTTTCGCCATATTTCTGTCGAATAAGTGGTGACCACCACTAAGAAAAATATATATATAATTACAATACAAAAATACAAAATACAAGAACCCAATAATTGATAACTAGAAAATTAGAAAAAAAGTTGTCAAACTGATACCAGTGATATCTGAATATATATCCGTACTGAAAATATCCGTATACCAAGTGGTGAATAAAATATAAACTGATTGTGATTAGTGAGGACCTTTTTTTTAGTATCATGAGGATCTATATTTATTTAGCAGTAATTTGTTTTAGTGGCCTTTGTTAAAATTGTTGAAGACACTTAAAATATCTGAGAAAAATGTTCCTCCTTTTTAACTATGCAAAAACAAAGTATGAAAATATATTGTTTTTTATATTGACTAAAATTAGTCCCAATAGGAAGGTTTTTTTTGGATATTGTGATATCATTGTGACGGGTACCTATCACGTTCTGAAATGTTCTGGAATTTAAAATCACCTAGAAAGCATAATCCTACCAAGGGTTACAAATACTGTAGCATTGAATACAAGTGATTTTCATAATATTTATAATAATAGATAGTTGTGTACAAAAAAAACTACACTGCACGGTTTGTAAACAAATGGTGTTTGTGAGAAAATCTTAAATAATAAACAAATTTCTTAAAAAAATTTTAAAATATTTTTTTAAAAATTTCAAAACTTCCGTATATGTTTCCTCCCATTAAACAAAACATCTTCACTAACTTTAATTACCAATTTTTCCTGGTCCTTTTTGTACTTGCATATTTATGCATGAACCAATGCTTCCGAATGCTGACGTGATAGAAAAATTTAAAATAGGATTCTGCATCAAAATTACATAGGAGTATATTCTTTTGAATTATAATGTAATTTACAATTTAAAAAAGTTAAAACAGAAGTAGCCCTTTATTTAATAAATTTACGTCCATATTAAATTTATTAAAAACATTTTGGGTATATAACATTAACTTATTTATATGGCGTTAATTTTTTTTGTAACAAGCAGTATTGTCGATTCTTTTTGCCAACAAAAAAAATATCCTGTAATAACCCCGGAAAGAGTTCATTATTTTATTATATCTAAGAATTTTATGTAAACATATCATTAACTCGTGAACCGTGACTTCCGCGCCCATGACCTTATGTTTATTTTTTCTGCGATTAATTGTTCTTTTACGTACACTTATTTGAGTTCTTATTAATATTTAAAATTTCAGTAGATAGTTAAATACTAAGCAGGTAATACTAACAATGAGTATATAAGTATTTCTGCATTAGCTAATAATAAATAGTTTATGATTAATGAGAGTAGTAAAATTGATCAGGTGTAACATTGTTAAACATTGTAGGAGTATAATTTACCAGTCAGTACAAGTATTATGTAGTTCATCAAATAATATTACATGAGGGTTTACCTCATGCATTCTTTATCATTAATATTAACTAATAACATACCTGATAAATATACTTAGAGAACTGAAACGGTCTTTTTTTTTGGCTTTAGGTCCTATACCATGCAGCCAGTCACAAAAGGAAATTTAATTAACCAATTTAAAACCTAACCTAATAAAACCTAACCTAACATAATTCTATAAAAACACCAACAAAACCCAAACATTTATAAAAACGATAAGGAAAGACGGGGACACACTCTTCACATCCTGGGGTCGATCAGGACGATTTTGTACATTAGACACTACAGGGGAGACCTCGGGAAATAGGGAGAACAACACAAGTAAAAACATAGGGATTCGAGATTAAGATTAACCTAGAGCTTAATTTCAGTTTCCGTTATAAAGTTCATGATACAGCTATACACTTTCCTTGAGTCAGTTGTTAAAAGGTGCAGTAAGTTGAAGGGAGCAGCGATATTACAGTTTAGTACATTTTCTACCAGCTTAGAGGACGCATCTTTGTATTTTTCACAGTCAAAGAAGATGTGATCGAGATCTCCTAAAACATCACAGTGTTCACAATTTTCTGAACTGAAGATACCAATTTTGAATAAATGGGCTGGATAGCAAGCATGGCCAAGTTTTAAACGTATCAAGGTTGTAATATACCTTCTCGGAAAAGCGAAGTCATCGTGCCAAAATTTCTTTGGGATGTCACTGTGTATTAATGTGTACCTTGTAGGATTAGTGAAACAAAATTGTTTCCATAAATAATTCCATTTTTTGCTCGACCTTTTTTTCAACATGTTGGATGCATCATTTACACATACTTGTTCATTTTGGGGGATCCTGATATACAACTTTCCTTAGCCAGTAGATCAACCTGTTCATTGTATTTAAGACCAATATGGGCCTTCACCCAAACAAAGTTAACTTCTCTTCCAGATAATTTAATTTGATATATTAACTGTTTTATTCTATAAATAACGGGGTTGATTTTGTAGCCAAAAGACTGAGTGTTTTTAATACCCTTGAGAACGGAGAGTGAATCCGATAAAATAATTGATACACAGGAAGTAGACGTCTCAACATATTTAAGTGCTTGATAAATTGCTATTGCTTCTGCGGCGAAGATAGAACAGTTAGAGTTGAGCTTAAGTTTGAACTCTATTTCTTGCGACGGAACAATAAAGCTCAACCTTCAACAGATCTAGTTTTTGAGGCATCTGTATAGATAACATCTGGTTTATCGAATTGATGAAGCACGTATCTTAACACATTTGAGCTAATGCAAGGGTTTTCTGTATAGTTTGGTATAACAATGGTTACGTCAGTGTATAGGAAAAAATAATTGATTTCATATAGATTGGAGAATCAATAGTTTGCAGCATCTCACTATTATCCCTGAAGACTGAACAAAGAGGAGGGGAGGTTTTCTTGATCCAATATTTGTTGCTTAAATCAAAACTATTCAAGTGTGCTATGTTAGTTAGTAAAGTTGTAGAGAAGAATACGTGTTTCATGAGGAATTTGCCACTTATAAATTCCCTTCTTATCGAAAGAGGAGGTTCTAAAGCTTCTACATGTAGGGCATCAATAGGAGAGGACTTCATTGCTCCGAGACAAATTCTAAGTGCTTTGTGCTGTATGTTGTCCAAACGTTTTAATGTAGACATACTTGCAGATCCATACATAACACATCCATAATCAATTAGAAACGGTCTTATTATATGTTATAAAGGAATAGTTACGATTATAGAGTACGTTTTTGCGTTTATAATAAATATAAGAGTTAATAAATATGATTTTGCTCTGTAATATAGTGGGGTGAAATGGGTGAAGTTTAGATATAATTGTAGTTAGTTTAAGGCTCAACGAATTTATAGAGATAATAGAGAAATATATTTTTAATGGGAAAATAAATTTGTCAACTTAATTTTGTTCTTGTACATTGTCGTGGTTAAAGAAGTTGAAACAAGACTTATTATTTTAATTAAAAAAACAATAATGTGCGTTATATAACACGTTATAAAACAATTATGCGTTATATTGGTAAACGATCGGTTTTTGAAAGAATAAAATTAATTAATGTCAATTAGCTTAAGCTAGTTAAGCTAGTTTACTTTGCAAAACAAATAACACGTTAAGATTATGTAGTAATTTGAGCTACTATTACTGTGAAAAATTAAGTGTATTTCTTTCTTTCGATGATATGCATAGATCTCGTTTTGATACAGTACCTACTCGTTTGGATCTACCTATACATGATCATGTAGACAACGTTATTAATTAAATTGATGGCATCAAAAGACTCATCTGATTCATTCTGAAATTAATTCGGTTTTTTAAAGTATTTCTTAGTGTTCCAAATCTATTTCCTCTTACAATATCCTGGTATTTGTAAACTATATTTGATACTTATAAATAAATATAGTGACAACAATATTCAGACATGGGAAACATGACATTATTTCAAAAATGATGAAAAATATTTCGTTCTCAAAGAATTCAGTTTAGAGAAAGTATTCGGCTGACTAATATGCATTTGTTAAAAAGCAATTGGTGGTCTTAATCGCTTAAAAAGGAATTTCAAAGAGATTTAAGGGGGTATTCTAGTCTAGAGGCATGGATTTCGGGCGGTTTTTGAAGCTCTGTACAAACGAAACTGACAGTTATGAGCTGGCAAAGTGAAGGGTTCAAAAAAAGGGTGTCCTGGCGTGCATGATTTCAACCCTTCTGGTCATCTGAAACAAAAAAGCCGAACCTTGGAAAAGTCAAAACAAATTTTTCATAAAATGGCGGCCGTTTGGAAAAAATTTTTTGCATGTTTTTTAACAATTCCGATTTTTTTAAAAATAGTAAAATAAAAATTTTGATCTGAGCGTGGTTGAGGCGATAGAGGAATGTATAAAGAACATTCACACCAAATTTCAAATAAATCGGTTCATTAGAATTTGAGATATCGTGCACGCCAACTCAAAAAAAGTAGTTTTGAGAAAAACGCGTTTAAAGTTTTGAGACAAATTTCCGGCAATTTTACTCAGTTAGCACGTCCACGTTGCTTGAAGGCTGGCTCAAAACTAATTTGAAATAAATACTAAGACGAAAAGATTCCGACTAAATACGTTTCGTGTTTCGTAAGTACTCGGGCAGCGTCTACCGTCTATTGTTCATTTGTTCCGCAGAACCGGAGCCGATGCCGCGTCACAAAAAATGGCTGTAACTCATAGAATAATTTAAATTTTAAAACATCCTTTTTAAGGGCATATTCTTGAATGTCTAAATTTTGGAAATATGAAAAATACAAATTTTCGATTTTTTCAAATTTGTAGACTAGAATACCAATCCAAAAGCAATCCTTTTTTGCTCCGTTTATTCATCGTCTGTTGATCGAAACCTCAGTCAACACTTCAGCTGTTAGATTAAGCGACGATGTTCCCGTATTTACATATACAATATAGTCTAAAAATAAATAGACACATTTCTAAAAATATCTGAGAGACTGAATAAAATATATTAATAATTATATGGAAAATAACCGCTTTGTCACATTCTTGTGGAAAATAAGATACCTATATGCGTCAGTTTCTGGAGAAGAAATATTGTTTTGTTATTTAATGCATAACAATATTTTCATTATAAAACCTTTTATAGATACTAAAACTAAAAATGTTTATAGATACTTAAAAATATATTGTGAGAAGGACCACTCGACGCCGCTCTAAGAGTGAACTAAGAATCTTACCGCTGATGTCTTGGTACTTTTTTCTCGTATATGGCGAGATCCTTATGATACAATCTTAGCAATTAGGTGCTGCACTTTGAATCAGGGTCCTTAATGAATCCTTTGCATTCGACACTGTTGGCGGAGGGACAATGTTGTTCTTTGAGAGTGGGTCTTGTAGCGGCTCTTGTGAGTCGGAAGAGCCGAGTCCGGTCCAATAAAACCAGTGCATCAGCCCTCTCATTGCCCGTGTTGCCACATGACCAGGAGTACAACCTTTTGGTTACATTTGACGAATTTCTGCATTATATTGTGATATTCCAAGACAAGACTCAATTCAATTGTTCATGACTGCGGAGACAGTAGTGAAGAAACTGTGTGTATATGCAGATTCGTGTCTTTGGCTCCGCATACCTCGTTAACGCGTGAGTTTCGGTTTGGAATATTGCGGTATGATGCTGTTGACACACCAATGTTGAGCCTACTTATCTAGATTCCAGATCCTGATCCTGACTACGAAACCGACCCGTCTGCATATAGCAAATGAGTCGGTTATCACTGCTTAGATCTCTTGTATTTTCCAGGCACGCATAGAGTACCTGTGTTGTATCGCCACTCTGCAATAGCGCACAGTGTGCTTGAAGGTGGAAAAATTATGATGAAAATGAGTCCAAAATCGGTTTGCGCAGGCTGATTCTAGATTAAAAGTAGATTCAAAATTTATAAAATTTAAAATCGTAGCTGATTCCTTTCGCGTTTTATCCACATTTTTTGGATTTTAACCCCTTTACAATACAGTAAGTTGTATACATCAACTTTTTCTTCGAGCACTTAGCACTTTTAGAAATAAAACTATCGTAAATAAGTTTGTTATATCTTGTAAATACAGTTCTTTAATAAAAAAACTTACTCGACAATATTCCATTACTAAAACATATATGTTATGTATATATATTTTATATAAAACATACATATATGTTATGTTAAAAAATATTTGTTATAAAACACTTGGAAATTATCCAAAAATTGTATGTTCTCGTACAAACATAAATTTTCAACTTATTTTTTAAGAAAGTATAAAAGCTTATAATAAATATCGCTTTGAATTTAGTCAAATTTAAAATGTAATTTTAAAATCATAAATTATTTTTATCTGAAAAAAAATGGAATATTTTAATTTTACTTTTAGTTTATTCCTAAACTAACGACGGCTAACGACGAGGACGTAGTGGTGATATAACCCCATGTTTTTTTGTATTCTTTGTATGTTTTTATTCTCTTTTTGTGTTTTTTGTATGTTTTTATTTATTTTTTTGTATTTTTTTATGTTTTGTATTTTTAAGCATTCAAATATATTACACGTTCACATACTAAGTAATGAGACAATAATAAATTAAATTAGAGGTGTAAGGACAAAAATTCAGTAATTGCTTTTTGCAATCTTGGTCCATAAGACTCATCATGAACATTATTTATTTTAAAGGATTCCCGGGATTTTAAAAATTTGCGATGAACAGCTTCGCCACTTTGTTCTGACCAAAACCCTAAACCGAAACCATTTTCTATATATTACAAACTTTCCTTTACATGTGCAAGAATTACATGAATTTTTAGTCTCCAAGTATATGCGTATATTGTTGCTTATAAAGCAATGAATACAGTTGTATATTGTTGCTTACTTCACGGAAAATTGGATCCTCACTAGATTCTTACATACAGGGACTGGGCCAATCATTAGGAAGCATTGAAAATCTTTCGAACACTTTAAAATTTATGTGATTCTTGCACATGCAAAGGAAACTTTGCAATATATAGCAAATGGTTTCGGTTTAGGGTTTTGGTCAGAACAAAGTGGCGAAGCTGTTCATCGCAAATTTTTAAAAACCTGGGAATCCTATAAAATAAATTATGTTCATGATGAGTCTTATGGACCAAGATTGCAAAAAGCAGTTTTTAATAGCTCTAATTTAATTTATTATTGTCTCAT